>JAURVB010005718.1:0-57296 GCA_033002965.1 Piper betle
ATGAATAACACACAATTCTCAACAGTGTGGACTGGGTGGAGGGTGCTGCTGGGCAGCCATGGTGGGTGGCGGGGCAAGGCAGCCAATATGGGGGGGGGGTGTTGACTCGGCTCCGACTTAGACTCAAGGCAAAAATAATACTAATTCCAAATAATTTTTAAAAAAATCCTGAAAAATATCATAAAATATAATGCACACTATAACATCAAAATGGTATGCCATAAAGTATAATATACACCTACCGATTTTGACCAATTTAAGTGAACCGATTCTTGTCTGAGTTTTGATGAATCACTTCGATTCAGTGACTCCCTTCAAATGTGATTCAAAGTCCGATTCTAATTTTTGTAACTATGGTCGGGAGCGAGTCAAGTTTTATTTATAAAACTGCCCCTAACATGTTTCTTCTTCTTCCCCGACCTTCTTCTCCAAAAGCTGCTCGACCCATCACTCCCCAACCCTCATCGGAGACCACCCTTGCCACATCTAGCCACCACCACCCTGGCGACCTCCCCTCGATGTCGCTGCCGCCACCATCTCACCCCCACCTCCTTTCCTCCCTCCTCTTCCTTCCCTTTCTCCCTATTTCCCTCACGACCACCCACTGTTGCCACCTTGCAGGCATCGCTGCTGGCCACCAGCTCTGGTGACGACCTCCGGCAACCCTCCTAGTCCTTCATTCCTCCTTCCCGACCCTTCCTCGGCCTGTGCAATGACATGCATGATGACCACGAGTGAGTCGAGGTCGCTGCTTGCATGCACTGTTGCCGGTGACTAGTGCTGCCGCCGGCCACACCATCCGCCCCCTAGCCGACCTGACCTCCCCTAGCCCTCCTCCCCTTTTCCTAGCTGACATCATCCTCTTAGCTGTTCTTTACATAGCCGGCCACAACCCATGGCTGCCGACGATTGGCCATCTCCACTAGCCACTGGCGCTTCGGCCACATCGAGCTACTCCTTCATTGCTGACTTCCCTCGTGGGATGGCAATCATAGCCGCTGTCTCCCTCCTCACGGCAACTACTGACAACCACGGCCGTCGCCGCGTGATCACCAACTTAAGTATACTATTTAATTTTATTTCATTTTATATGATTGATCATCATTAGCATGTACATCATTGTGGTTATATTAATAACTTCGATTTGTGTATTGATTTTAGGATCTTGAGGTTTATTACTTGTTATTGTGAATGCTTATGTTGTTGTAATTATGGAAAATATTTGATTAGCTAATTAAAAAGAAGTATTTGTCAATATTTGCGGTTAATTAATGTTAGAAAATTAAACTCGTAAATTATACATCTAGTTCTAATGATTAATTTGTCATAATTAAGTATTAGTTTGATTATCAAAATTATGATCTTTATTTAGTTAATTATTATGTTCAATTACATATCAATAAATTTGTAATGTTGATGACATAATCACCTAGGCATGTAGATTCATATGGTTAAGTACTAATTGATAAATTGTTGTATGATAATAGTTATATTTTATTAGTGATAACATTTGAATTTAACCGCATTACCATGATATGGAATTAACTACAGGTTTATCACACGTATATGACATGATTATTAGGGCTTCTTTACCTGGTTGACTGTTGCCTGAAATGTTATCTTGTTATCTTGGTATTGTATAGTTGCACATGATTATATTGTCAACAAGATTACAGTTTGTTTGGATTGATCAAGATAGACATGATTGCCCTAGTGTTGTTTGATTTTTCCATCATATCATTCATGCATCATATGGGTGTACATGGGCTTTAGAATTTAGTCATGTTTGTGTAGGTTCGGTGTAGGAGCTCACCGCATAAACTTGATACCCCGTTTGGAGCTTCTACCAAGCTCGTTTAGGACTCGTACTCTTGTTTGTCGATCTCTTTTATTGTTGCTTTGGATTGTATGTTACAGGACCTGTTAAGCAGTTGATTTATCAGACCCTATTTAACACATGCCATTTTAATGAACTGGTTTCCAAGATTAATAACCCTTGAGGATGAAACCCCTCAAGTTTGATTTCGAAAACAATATCCACCACAAGTTGCTTTCTGGCCTAAAATATTAAATCTCTTCCCAAGCCTATATATAATTTTATCGAGTTTTTAATGAGATGAGAGATGGTAAAACCGGCTCATACGTACCATGAGCGGGTACACGTGTCAATCACAACAGGCTCTAGATTAGTGAGAGGGTTGTTCCATTCCCGAGGGATCTTGACAACCAGTGTTTTGAGTTCCTCACAACCATAGACATGGGGTTTACAGGTATTATTTAGTATAGCGCACGTCCGAATATGTGGTTTAAAGGGTATTGAAGATGATTGCCTGAGAGTACTTGGCCTTCGTGCTCGGGGCTAGGAGAAATATGGAGGATTAGAGAGGGTTTAAGATATACTAGTAGTCCCAAGGGATTAGAAAAATGAGAAAATATTGAGAGAGGCATCAAACCAGTTAGTTCAGGATGTCATCTAGACTATAGCTCAATGGTTACTCAGTATTAACCTTTATTAGAGTTTTGATGAAGTATATGCATGTTTTCTTTCCATAAGAGTTAGCTCTCATTGACAGTTTGATATTAGTTATTTTCTGGACCAATGACAACTGTTGTTGATGGCTTTCTATTATATATGTAATTGAGTATCGGACACAATAGGTTATATTAGACTTGACGAATAAAAAATGACATCCCTGCACACACACACATGCTTGACGATAGGACACTTTATTGTGATGTTGGGGAATGTGTAAAACTTTTGATGATGTTTAATGCATGGCTAACTTGTTTTGTGAATGAAGTTAGTAAACTTGTGGCCATGTAAATGTGAATAGTAGATTGGTCAAGACCCAGTCAGGGATTATGATATGAAAATATTATGATGTTAACAGAATGTGATGTTGTAATATATCTTGTTATTTATCATATATATATGTATATATTATGATATAATGATGGACATAGTGGTTTCCTTGTTGCACTTTTAGGGGAAACTCTGTTTTTTTATTTACAAGATTTTTATAATATTTAATCGATTAGAGTGTGATTTTTTGTTATCATATCATCTATATAGCGTCCTGCTAGGTTGTGCATTTCGTACATTTATTGTGGCATTCTTTTTATCTTATGACGCTTAGAGTAGATCCCTTCCGTTTAAGTTCGCGTCGACTAAATTAATCGTTTGAGAATTGGTTTGGTTTTTCGTAACATTTCTATTTTGGTTAATTGCAAACTGGAATTGGGGTGTTACACGTTTAATATAAAAAGTTGACTTTTAATTAAACTCTTACTCGGGTGTAAATACTCTTCTATTAATTTTCTTCTTCCAAATGTCATCCCCTTGTGATTTCTACTCATCTTTTCTATCTTCTCCAATAAATTTCTTGCCTCCTATTTCAGACCTCAACAATGATTACATCCTTCTTCCTTTTAATAAAAAATTTCCCCTCATTTTAAATCATTTTTTTGCTTGTTGCTTCTTATATTATTTTCCATCTGATTGAATTTTGCCTTACTGTCATATATAGAGAGATAGTGAAAATATTCATGCAACCTTTCTTATTATTGAAACATGTTTTGCTTTTATATATGGCTGATTTTACAAATCAATGTCTAGTGCACTTTAATTTCATAACTAGGAGCATATTTTTAAACTTATGTTCTTGTATTAATCTGAGAAAATTAAATATGTATGCAATATATTTTGATAATTAGATACAACTATCGTATTTTATATCATCAAGTCCTAAACTGTTAAAATGGTTATGGTAATCATCTAAAGACAACATAACTTTCATTTTTTTACTCACAACATTTTTTTGTTTTTTAATTTTGGCATCTTAATAATTATTTAAATAAATTATGTAATGATTTTATATGTTACTACTTATCTTATCTATATAGTATAAATAAAAATGATGTTTTTTAATCATCTTAATTATCATTAATTTTTTACATATTAACATTAATGCAAATTATTGTCATTTTTTATTTCATTGTTTTCTTGGCAGAACAATATTCCACTTCTGAATGGCAGAGTTGACTATGGGACACGTGCTTGATCCATTAAAGATTATAAAACTTGTTATAGGGATGTCGTTTGAATCATGGATGAGGCATACTTCTTTTATAAAGCATATGCAAATGCTGTTGGTTTTAGTGTGAGAAAGGGGCCTTGCACGTAAAAGAACACAGAAAAAAGGATTTTGGGTAAAAAATGTACTTGTGTCATAGAGAAGGGTTCTATAATGATACTCCACATTGTAAGGAAAGAATTGAAGAAATAGAGATATCCAATAGAAAGGATGGTGACATGAAAATATAAATATTGCAAGCTCGGGCAGAAAATCTAAGCGAAAGAGATCAATATCAAGAGAGGTGTGCACTTCTTAGAATCACCCCAATAGATAGCGAAAAATTGAAGATGGTAAAGTTTGTTAAAAAGCACAACTATAAAGTTTATTGTCTTGGCAAAAAACATTTTCTGAAGGACAATAGGGAAGTGACACAATGTCATAGAAATTTAGCCAATGCTTTTGAACAAACAAATATTAGTACATCCCAATTTATGTCAGTCTTTGAAATTGAGTCGGGTGGGTACAAAAATATTGGTTTAACCAAGAGAGATTTAAGGAATAAACGGGGGCAGTAAAGCAAGCTAAGAAGGCCCATGATGCTTAATTGTTAATTGGGAATTTTAAGGATACAAAGGATATTAACCACCCTTCTTTCTACTTTGCATATGAGGAAGATGAGGAGGGAAGGTTAAAACATTGTTTTTGGGCTAATGGAATTACAAGAAAGGCCGATCATCAATTTAGGCAAATTGTGGTGTTTGCTACAACCTACAATCTCAATTAGTAAAGTTTGATTTTTGTGAGATTCTTCAATTTAGTCTCATATCTAATACCTACTAAGGTAAAATCATGTTTATGATTTTATTTATAAGTAGGAATGAACTATAAATCTTCAATTTGGTTAACCATTATTGAAGAAATGACTTAACTCATTATATTACACTTTAGGCTATAAATCGTTACAAATTGTATCAGAGCCTAGTTGTTACATGTTAGATTGTGGAATGGACTAAAGACATTGGATGTGCTACTGGTCACGGGCCAAAGAAGGTCGTGGGCTGGGGCTACCAATGAGCCAAGTATAAAAATTTCAAGGACAAAATTTTCTGAAGTATGTGAATTGTGAGATCCCTCAATTTAGTCTCACATTTAATACTTATTCATTACGTTGTACTTTGGGCCGAGTCATTATAAATGACATAAAAGCTAGGTTGTTCTGTATTAGATAGTGGGCTGGGCTCGAGACATTGGCTAAGATGTCGGTTATGAGCCAAAGAAGGTGGATTGTGAAATCCCTCAATTTAGTCTCACATTTGATACTTATTCATTACGTTATACTTTGGGCCAAGTCGTTACAAATGATATTAAAGTCAGGTTGTTCCATATTAGATGGTGGGCTAGGCTAGGGACATTGCCTAATATGTCGGTCATGGGACAAAGAAGGTTGTGGGCTTGGGCTAACAATGGGCTAAGTATAAGAATTTCAAGGACGAAATTTTCTAAAGTGGGTAAATTGTGAGATCTCTTACTTTAGGCTCACATTTACTACTTATTGGAGTAAGATTCTGTTTATAAGTGAGAATGAACTATAAATCTTTAATTTGGTTAACTTTTGAAAATACGACTTAGTCCATTACGTTACATTTTGGAATGGGTCGTCACAATCTTTATCCCATTTAACGGAATTAATCACCATGAAGAGTCAGCGTAGTAACTGAATCTTTTGATTGAGACAAAATGTATCCCATGTTGTCATATTTTGTGTGTTTATAGGTTAGAGGGCTTAAAAGAATTACCTGAATAGGTTGTGCTCAAGAGATAGACCATTCGTGTCACATATGAAATTGGTTGTGATGCTCATAAAATTAATTTGTGTAATTAATGATATGATTTCTACTTCAAAGAAGATGCAACTACTAAAATTAGTGCATGGTATAGGAGACAAACATTCATAAGCTAGTAAGCTAGTTTGATGAACAATTTCATTAACATAATAACCATTTATATAGTTAAGGATAATTTTTTTTCAAGTTGAATTAATTCTCACTAATTCATATTTGTTCAAATAATTGATATGTGGATAGGAAAATATCATTATGCATTGGTTGATTCAAGGATTGATTTTTGTCAGTTTTTAAATCAGAACGTATAGCTAATTATAATTTGCAGAGTCCACTCAAAATCGACTACTTTTTACAAGTACAAGTATGTAACAATGATGACAAGTACTATAACATGGTGATTTATTCAAATTTGGTCAATATAATTGTAAGCCTTAGGTCTTGTACATATCGTATTATAAATTTTGTATCTAATAATTAAACATGATTAATAAAGCTAATATCTATTGACTTATGTGGTGACTCTCTTAGGCACTCATAGATATGCACTCCCACACACAGCCACCTAAGTCATAGGATCTTAAATTCTTATACTATATAAAAAGTATATATCATTTTATCCATAATTAGATCACTTTTTATCAGAGTTGAAATATTTTACAATGTAACACCCCTATTCAGGTTCACCTAAGAACCATATCATTAATTATTACGATCGAGCATGCTTAAATTAATTAATCCTCAAGACTTGATTGAGAATACAGACCGAAACAACCATTTTGGGTCTCGAGAATAGAAGACACTACTGATTGCATACCCAACACTCAACTAAATATACATGAATACACATCAAATCCAAACAAAAGAACGAAAGAAAACAACATGCAAAGAACACAAATGTGTGTAGCATCTGTCTGTCCTTCAACCAAAGTTGACCTAATACACAGGAACACAAGACCTATATATATATATATATATATATATATATATATATATATATATATATATATATATATATAAAAAGAAAAACGTTAGCAACGAATGTTATTATTAGTTCAAAAAATAACTAATATAAACTGACAAGTGGAATTTGGTTTCCACGAAGAAGGAAAATAATATATAATCTCTATAGGAACACTCAAAAGGTATCTATTGAGAAGCCATCAAGCTGTAGAATAAATAGCATCCTCGACTGAGCTGGTGCTATGGCACTCTTGACAAATACCTATCTTGACAATAACTGGTCCCACTCTTGGAAAAAACATATATCCTAATCCATTTTCGAACCTTCATAAAATACCTGGCAAAGAGATGATAAGATTTCTTAGGAATGGAACAACCCTCTCACTAATGCACAGGTCACTACAACCTGCGTATGTGCCCACTCACATTATAGGTAAGGTCTAGTTCACTAACTCTTGACTAATTAAAAACTCAATTAAAACTATATATAGAGCTAGGAAGTGGATTATATAAGTAGGCCTGAAGTCAACATGAGGTGGAACTAAGTTCGAAAATTACACGATGGATCTCATCCTTGAGGGTTATTAATCACAGAAGTACAATATGTTTAAATGACCAGTATCAAGTGTGGTCTGAAAAAACAACCATTTAACATGTCCTAAAATCTGAAAATTGAATCATGATAGTGTAAAATGGTGAATTTGAAAAAATCCTAATGGACTTGGGGTCAAAGCTCTAAGCGTAGTAGCACATTTACGGTGAGCTCAGACTCCTAAACCTATATCAAGACCTACTGCTAAGTAAAAAACTAACAACTTTATATTATGTATAGTCGTAGTGTGTGCTCACATCAATAATAACATCAACTCAACCAAATGCAAAATAGATCTACAACTAAACACTCGACATGTAAAACAAGACATGACAAGGAATAAATCACTAATAAACAAACAATAAAAAAATAAGAGAATAAAATCGTGGATAAATAGATAAATAGTAAATACATTAGAATAAATAATGCACTAATCATACAATAATAACATAATTATACTATATAAGTATGCAGCTAAACTCGAGTAAATAATACTACATACGTGAATAAATAATAGATAATTAAATAAATAAATACATAAGTAATCAACAAGTAATTAAATAAATGAATAAATAATTAATAAAATTTAATTATGTATAATAGTAATATAAACGTCAAATATATAACTAAAAACGAACAAATAATAACATGCGAGCGAGCAATTTAACAAATACATAAATAATTAAATAACAAGAATATAAAATATAAAAAACATGAATATAGTAATTAAATAACAAGAATATAAAATATAAAAACATGAATATAATAATATTATTAATTAAATGCATCATCAATAATAATAAATGATCATATAAGTATGTATCATAATCGACAAATATATAAATAACAAGAAGTAAATAATAATGAATAAATAAATAATGAATAAATAAAGAAAAATAATCATAACATAAATATGAGCCAAATAATGTGAATATGCATCTAAACTAATGTAAGGAATCTCGAATTACTGGAAATAGTAAAAAAATTGATGAAAACAGGCAAAAACAGAGTAAAAAGGCGACCGAGTTAATTAGGCTGAATCAGATAGAGTCCGACTGACTCAACTCGGATCGGGTTACCTACATTCGTGAGCTGGGTTGGTTGGGCATGCAAGGGCATGGACAGGCAAAAAGGTCTGGATGCGACATGAATGATCAGGCAAACGGGTACCATAATGGCCGACGGTGCCCATCATCAAAAAATAGCAGTAGCTGCAAGGCTGTGGTCACTGCCAGTCATGGTTGCATGAATCGGAATCGGAATCGGAATCGGTTTTCCCGTGAATCGGAATCGGAATCGGAATCGGTCTGAATCGGCTAGGAATCGGTTCAGTTGAATCGGTTCAAATCGGTCATATACAAAAATTTGCCAACTCAGTTCAAAAATACCTGAAATACAGAATTATATAATTTCTCAACATAAATACACAAATACAAGTATTTATACAACAATCACAAAGGTATGTAATTATGACAATACAACGGTAGAGTCATACATGAAAGAACAAATAAGAACATACCTGAAAAAACATACTCTTTATATAATTCAAATAAGAGCAAACCTGAAAAACATACTCTTTATGTAATGAATACAATTTCATATAATTACATACCTAAAAGAGCAGCACAATTTATCACAATTTCCACAATATCATAAGTATATGCACAATGTTCATATATCATCATCTGTGTTCTATCAAATAATAACAACAAGACATTAATACAAGTCCAAAAAATAAATGTTCAACACAATTTTACGCAGTGCTTAATACTAAATCATCTAAGTCATCATCTGAATCATCTTCGGAGTCCGAGTCATTATCACCAATCGGAATAGTAGAACTATCATCCGCATTAACATGAGACCCCTGCGTAAAAGGAGGCGTAGAACTCCCACTCATATGAAGTCCCTCAGGTTCAGGAGGCAAAGACAAATTTTGTTGGGAGTCAATATGTACATCAATATCAATATTTTGTCCACTAGGAAGAGGAGGCAAAGAAAAACCACCAGACGTAGAAGAACACGATCCAATTGTAGTTTTCAATGTGTTGCCACTTTCATTTGCTACAAAGGCCTCTTCATCTGCACCATCATTGTTGCCAACATTGGTACCAAAGAAATCATCCTGCATAAAAAAAGTCATACCCTATTCATTTCAATTCAAAAAATTCATACACAAAATCATGAATGTGATGTAAGGTTTATTTAAACATACCGATGGGGATGGGTTGTCCCGTTCTCCAACCCACTCATCTAACGAGTCTTCTAAACTCAAATTTTCACTAACTGCATCATATTTATGCCTCCACCTCAACTCCTTTTCTTTGACCCGCATGTTGTAATGAACATATACAAGATCATTTACTCTCTTCCTTGCAAGTCGATTTCTTTTTGGTATGCACTTGGTCAAAAGTGCTCCAATTACGTTCACACCCCGATGATGATGAAGTTTGACTAAGTATTCTAATCGCTATTTTTTGCAGTTCAGGGCAGCTTATACCATGTTGCTCCCACCATGATGCTACATTTGATAAATTGATTTACTTATAAACTTGCAATAAATATGAAATCTGGAGAAAGGTGGATTTTACCTGGGTGGAGGACTTTTCTATTGGTAATGGCAAGAGAATGTCCAAAATCTCCTTTTGCAGATACAAAATCGGACCACTACAAAATATTAAAACAAAATGAATTATCATATTTAGTTATACATAAACATTTATATATAAAAATTAAAAATAATAGTATCTTGACCTGCAAAGATGCCATGGATCGAGCTACCTCATTGACTTCCAAACGACAAATGACATCATTAAATGCACGATACACCTCAATTGGCTACAAAATTATTCTCAATCAACCACAAGCAATATGAAATTGTTAAAAAAATCATAAAAGGAATGTAAGTCAAATAAGAACATACAATGTTTGAGTCAGGGCGATAACGGGTTTGAGGATTAAGCATATATGCTGCAGCATGAAGAGGATGACAAAATTGATTCGCCCATCTCTTGGTGATGATATCAACAAATAACTTGTATCGCTCTACTTTCATGTCATGTACCTCTTTTATTTTTTCTATGGTCTTTTGCATTTCATCATAAACGAATGGCATCGAGGGTCTTTCATCACTATCCACCAATCTCAAAAATCGAATAAGTGGCTCAATTGTTTTATGGACAAATTCCATCTTCTTCCAAAAATGTGCACTCAAGATAATATTTTCCGCTGCTATTCCATCCTCATCTTTTGCAAACTTCGATGATGAATACATTTCAGAAACAAACATTTTTTTCAAAGCCTGCTTGTGTTCCAGGAAACTAGCAATCGTCAAAAAATGAGTAGCAAATCTAGTTGCCCCAGGTCTCACCAATTCATGTCCATTTGTAAAATTATTCCTCATAAGAGCCAACAACCATGAGTGGTTGTATATAAGTTTAGTGACTTTCTGTGCATTCATAATACATGTTCCAACTTTCTTAATTTTTGCAAAGTCCTTCAGCATTAAGTTTATACAATGGGCAGCACACGGAGTCCAAAATAGATGTGGTCTCTTCTGTTCTAGCATCTTCCCTGCAGCTTTGTATGCCGACGCGTTATCAGTGATAACCTGCACTACGTTTTCCTCCCCAACTTCTTCAACTACTTTATCCAGTAAACTAAATAAATACGTAGCATCCTTTTTTTGTCTGAAGCATCCACTGATCCAAGGAAATACATTCCTCTTGGGCAGTAAACTAGAAAGTTAATCAAAGTTTTACCGGATTGATTAGTCCACCCGTCAGACATAATAGAGCAGCCTGTTGTCTTCCAAGTTATTTTTATGTCCTCTAAACTAGCATTTATGGATGCCACTTCAGCAGTAAGAAGATTGCCTGACAAAGAATTTCTGCCCGGAGGTTTGATCCCTTGATTACCATATTTACCTGCCGCATCAATCATTTTGTGAAAGTAAGGCGAGTCTACAACATGGAAAGGAATGGCACAGTGATAGAAGAATCGAGCAATGGCTGTGTGGAAGTGCTCTTTTGCTTTCTTTTCTATTGCCGTAGATAATCTCATTTGACCCGATGTATTCTTCTTTTCCCTTTCAAAAATTTGTGCCTTCCTCTTCGTACTTGACTTAGAGCACGTAACACTTTGCTCCCGAACTTCCATCTCTTCCATATCTGAGTCATTCAAACCATATGACCCTATATCTTCTCTAATCCTTTGTTTTTCTTTCTTCGCCTTTTCCACACCTTTGAAATAATCTTTCATTTTTTGTGCATCTGCTTCAGGAACTTTCTTACAAGCAGCAACATTTCCTTTGAGTCCAGCAATATGTTGCTTGAAGCGATATATCCCTCCACTTATGGTTTTTCCGCAAAAGTTACAGATGACTTGCTTCTTAGATGCATCAAGTGGTGTGCCATATTCCCATCCAAAATCCATCTTCCCTGATATCTCGAAATTTTGATAACTTCAAATGACAATTAACTGAACACCAAGGCAAAGACAATTATCTGCAAAAACCGTCAATTACAGTTCCTAAAAACCCTAGCATATCAACACTAGCAGTACAAACTACACTGGCAGTGAAGAGAGTACAAAACAAATCAGCTCCTACACACGGGGTTCCCTGTCGGTCAATTTAGGATTTTTGTTTGGATGATGAGTACATGGAATATTACCTATCATTTGCTGAAGAAGACACAAAACAAATGCTCTGTGACAAATGTCAACGAATTCAATCAAATGACGAATATCAAAGGGATCTATTATTGATTGATGAAGTTTATAATTTCCAATAATCAATAGACTAGAAAAAAAACAAAAAAACACCTAATGTTCATAGAATGAGATAAACATCAAAATTCAGATACAAATTAAAAAAAGGCGAAACAAGCATTCACTGATTCTGTAAAGGTTTGTGTCTACCACCAAAGGGATTCCTAACATAGAGTGCAAAATGCAGATGAGTAGTGAACCATATGCAGTAACAGAGCACGCATTCACTTCAACAACAGAATCAAAGAATACAATGTGTAAAAAATAAGAGAATTATAAAGTACACAAAAAAAACAACTGGACGCCTCTAATCTAAGTTAATTTTTCCGTAACATGATCAAAACTACCAATAATCAGAATGCCTAAACTCCACTTGATGGAAAAACATAAGCGGAGAAATCAAGTTATTGATCAAAAATTTGGTTCAACTAGGAATATACAGAATAAGTGGTGAACAAACGATTAACAAAACCAAGATCCCAGCATAAAAAACACAACTTGTACCAAGAATCCGACTGGAATCGCGGCGGAATCGCTCCCTCGCGTCGGCCGGCGGAACCCGAGTGCGGGCGGCGGTCGCAACGGCTGCGGCGGTGGCCTGGTCGGACGGAGGATGGCGGAGGGAGGACGGCGCAACCGCGGTGGAGGGAGGACGGCGCAAGCGCGGCGGAGGGCGGCGGAGGGAACGTACGAGTCGGGCGGCGGAATCGGGGGGGGGGGTATGATTTAGGTTTTTAAATCCAAATTACCATTTTACCCATGCTTAAATAATTTAATAAAAATTATACCTAGGGTATTTTGGTAATTTCCTAAAAAACCGATTCCGATTTAAATCGGCCGATTCCGATTCCGATTTAAATCGGTCGGAATCGGCCGATACGGGCCGATTCACGACCCGATTCGGGGCCGACCGAGTCGGCCTCGAAATCGGATCGGCGCGACGCCGATCCGATTTAAATCGGCCGATTCCGCACGAAATCGGCCGATTCGTGCAACTATGCTGCCAGTCAGGATCGATGGGGGACAATGAGGTAGTGGTGACTGGCATGATCGTCGACGAAGCCTAGCCGCCGGTTGGCCAGAAAATGACTGATAAGAGAAGGGATCGCCGCCAGGGAAGGAGTCACTAGCAACGATTCCAACTGCGGTTGTCAGCAAGACTAGTCTCAAAATCTCGGCCTCAATGAGGGGAATATGTTTGGGGTGGTGACCAACAGTTTCTGGCAGGCGACTAGTCGGAATACGGCCAAAAGCGGGGAAAACGCAGTCGTTAGTAGCGACGTCACTGGTGGTAATCACGGCCATGGCGAGGGTTGAGGGTAGTCACAAAATATCGGTCATAGTGGGGAGTCGATCTGGGTGGTCAGATCGGCCGGAGGTGGCTCGTTGGCATAAAAAATGGCTTGAACGATGCAGGTGGTGGTAAAAAACGACAAACAAAATGGTCTTGCCAGCAATTACTGTAGCAGCACCGGTGGTGGTGATTGGTATGGGTTGATAGCCGGCCATGAGGTGGCCATGGTGGTGGCAGCCCAAACTGGTGGGGGTGCTAAGGGTAAAAAATCATTAAAAAATATGAGAGAAATCTCCCGAAATATAGGTGAAAGCTAGGCCCATCAAACCAAATCTTGCCACATGGCGAGATCAGGTTGTCTGACAATTCATGGACTTGGTGGGGTACACCTAGGGTAAATTTTATATATATATATATATATATATATATATATATATATATATATATATATATATGGCTAGAAAGTTAGAATCAACGACGACAAAAGTCAAAATTGACTCGAAGCCTAACAGTGACTCTGTAGACAAAAATTGAGGTATGAAAGCTATATGGACTTCACAACCCTAAATTTAATCGGGCAAAGATTTGAGACTCAAATTTTAGGAGACAGAAGAAGTCATACAAGTACAAGACACCATCTATCTTATATAGAGACGAGAGACTATGGGATTGCAAGTGGATATAAGTTTGCACCATTTACGCCTATTTTGAGCTCCCTTATTATGGGTCATTTACAAACATGGTCAAGTTCCTCCATTCAGGCTTATTATGCGTTCTATTATAAACGTGATAAATGAGAAAATTTAACTTGATGTATAGTTTAAAATACGTGATTCAGACTCGTTTTGGCAATACTACATAGTGAAGTCAATTCCAAGCTGATTTGAAGTTTTTTATGTAATTTTTTCAATTAAGTAAAAAAATCTTATATAAAATTAGTATATATTACTTGCTCAGTACGTAAACTTAATAAATGTATGATTTATATTACTTCAAAATATTAATTTAGCTAAATTACAAGAGAAATAATTTTTTCAATCATTAAATATGTTAGCACAGAGACCTCCATAGAGTTCGATTAGAGAAACCATAGATTGGAGTTGACTTAACAAATCTTTACAGCAAAAAAGTTTTAAAATTATGACCTATTACATATTAAAAAAATCTTAAATAATAAGATGTCAAATTTTTGTATTAAAGAATATTCAAAATTTCAAATTTATATTATATGCAATTATTTTAAAAAATTATTTTAGTCAAGATCGAACCTTGTTATTTTTCTGTCAACGACAAAAATAAACATAAAAATCTTATTCCTATTAAAAAGAAGGTGAGGTCATGGAAGAAAATTTTAATCATTACTTGACTTTGCTTTTTTAAATTTGAGTTTTTATTGAATTATAAATCAAAAAGGTAATTAATACTTTTAGAAATTTTTTCGCATTTTTCATTTATTCCTTTTAGACTTGACGAAAATTGCACAATTATAACATAAACTAACCCCTCCTTTGGATCAAATATGATCGCAAATTTGAAGAAAGTAAAAAATTTTAATTATTGTCTATTAAACATGAAATTCAAAGATAGTATAATTAAATAAATTTTAAGTTCACACTAAGGATGTGTTTGGGTGGGAGATGGATCTATGACTATCCAAATCTGATCGAAATCTAAATTCAACCTGAATACAAATCTTACATCTACTTATTTTACCATATTCTTATCCTATCTGAATTTTCAAAACCCATATATAAACATAATAAAAATAATATGGATTTTAATATAAAAATAGATAAATAATAATAAAAAATTATTTAAATAGTTTTAAAAATAATTTTATAAAATATAACCTATTCATATCGGATATATATTAGATGACCTAAAATTCATATCTAATCCGAATATTTTTGGGTATATTATATATTTGAAAAGTCCGAACCCAAATGTAATATGGTATAAATCAAATTTATGGATATTGGATATCTAAACTCATCTCTAGTTCAATCAGAAGAACTTATGTCATTTAAACAAAACTTAAGAATGAAGATTGTGTAAAATAGATGAATTGGCTCGGTAAAGTTAAAAAATGTGTCTATACTTGATAGATATTCAAGTTTTGAAAAAAACAAATTTAAGCTTTTGAATATGTGTGTGTGTGTGTGTGTGCATGCTTGCACACTTTTATATATATATATAGACACACACATAGAGACACACACACACATTTGTGTGTGTGTGCTTTTAAAAATTCACAAGTCAGTTTTAATATCGCCTTCCACAATAGTCCAATGTGATACTGCCTTTAACGACATAGTCCAAAGTGTAATATAATTGGCTTAGTTATTTATTAAAAAGTGGTGCATAAATTTAAAAATATGTATGTTCTTACAACTAGCCGATTGGAAATCGGTGGAAAATGTAGGGATGGGTTCGATTGGTCATATCTGAATCCGACCCGAATCCAAAAATCTAAAACTGAATCCGACCTGAATTTGAAGATTATATCTATTTTATTTACTATATTCGTATCCAACCTGAATTCGCACAACCAGAATTTAACTCAATTGACTAAAATAATATAAATTTTAATATAAAAATTAAAATTAAAATATTATTTTAAATATTTTGAAACATAATTTTATAAAATATCAACTATTTGGATTAGATTCGGGTTGGATCACCCCAAATCCATGTCCAACCTGAATATTTTTTTAAATATTACATATCTAAAAAGTTCGAACCCAAATCCGATCCAAACCAGATTTGCGGATATCGATAATCTAAACCCATCCCTAGGCAAATGTCATGAAAAAAATGCCACTGTTTGCCGGTTGTAAATACTTGTTGCATTTTGTGATTCCAATAAAAAGAATTAGGGTCGATGTCCCCTTTTGTAAACCGCCTCAAGGGGCAAAAAAACATAGGTATTGAGAGATTCTTACACATAAAACCATGGTTGCATGAATCGGAATCGGAATCGGAATCGGTTTTCCATGGAATCGGAATCGGAATCGGAATCGGTCTGAATCGGCCAAGAATCGGTTCAGTTGAATCGGTCCAAATTAATTTAATCGGTCATATATAATAATTTGACAATTTACAATATAAATATATTAAAATTGGGTATTGATGTTATTTTGATATTATTCTGTGTATTATAGTTTATGATATTTTTTAAATATTTTTTAAGATTTTTTTAAATTATTTAGAATTAATTATTATTTTTGACTCGGGTTAGACTCGAGTCAACTTTTAATTACGAGAATGCCACCCTCCCCTCTCTACCCCCGCCGCCGCCGGCGGCCCGGTCGGCGGCGAGCCTCGCGGCGGCGATGTCGGAGGATGTCGGCAGCCCGGTCGGACGAACCGTCGGCCGACGGAATCGCGGCGGAAGCGTCGGACGGCGGAAGGTGAGTTCGGAACGGGCGCAGCGTCGGACGGCGGTGGGGTGGTCGGAAGGTCGGGCGGAGCGTCGGGCGGCCGAATCGCGGCGGAATCGGGCGGAATCGCGGCGGAATCGGGCGGAAGCGCGGCGGAAGCGTCGGACGGCGGAAGCCGAGTTCGGGCGGCGGCCGCAGCGTCTGCGGCGGAATCGCGGCGGAGGGCGGAGCTGAGGTCGGAATCGGGCGGCGGTGGCATGGTCGGACGGAGCTGAGGTCGGACGGCGGAAGCGCGGCGGAGGGCGGCGGAGCGAACGCGGCGGCGGAATCGGGGGAGAGGGTTTGATTTAGGTTTTTAAATCCAAATTACCATTTTACCCATGCTTAAATAATTTAATAAAAATTATACCTAGGGTATTTTGGTAATTTCCTAAAAAAACCGATTCCGATTTAAATCGGCCGATTCCGATTCCGATTTAAATCGGTCGGAATCGGCCGAAACGGGCCGATTCACGACCCGATTCGGGGCCGACCGAGTCGGCCCGAAATCGGATCGGCGCGACGCCGATCCGATTTAAATCGGCCGATTCCGCACGGAATCGGCCGATTCGTGCAACTATGCATAAAACTTATCTGCTTATATAAACTACAAATATGTGAATAAATCGTGATAAATTAAGTATGCATGTATATATTTACATCAATTTTTGTAAGAATGTAATATTCCTTTCAAAAGTTATGTTAGTTTTACATCCAATACTTACATCGGTACGATCACGATCCAATATATTTAACGATTGGGCTATATTTTTCATTATGACTTTAATATATTTTGAGGACAAAAATTCCATGTTGGGGAGAATGTAAAACCCCAAAAATAACTAAGTTATTGTATCTCGAAACGAATCTTAAATATTATTAAACTAATATAATTTAATAATATTTATAGATTTTTTTAATAAGTTTTATTTATTGTCTTTTTGTATTTTGTTATTACGAAGTGTGTATGTATTTATGACTAATTTATTATGACCTTTCATTATTTTTTCGTTTCCACACACAAAACTATGTCTATATAAACATATCTTTCTCAACTGAGAAAGAGGATGAGAATTTGTGTTAAACAACCACCTTAGTTGAGTTTTTCAACATAGTCTTTGGTTGTGAAGTTTGTCAAAATTTGTCATTGAAGTTGGTTGTACGTAGACATATCCGTACGTTAATTATATTTTGAAGTATGTATTTTTTTATATTAAATTATTATTAGATTTATGGTTTGATTTATTGGTCATGGATTGCCATGTTGGCCCATACACCAACACTTATAAGTATGCACTAGCATGTATAGGTATGTACCAACACATATAGGTATGTGTATGTGTACTTTTCTATATAATCTTATTAGAACGAGCATGTTATTATTGACTAGATTCTGGTACATGTATATGTTTAAGTATGATACCGGCATGGTACATGTATATATTTAAGTATGATACCTGCATAGTACATGTATATGCTTAAGTATATACCGGCATGTTTCTATCGATTAGATTCTGGTACATATCTGTCAATTAGATTTTGGTAGATTTTGGTACATGTATATGTTCATAATACTATAACGACCCAGCTCAAAGTGTAACATAATGGGTTAAGTCATTTCTTCAAAAGTAATTAACCAAGTTAAAGATCTATAATTCATTCTCACTTATAAATATACTCTGTTAAGTTGTCCGGGCTAAACGTGGTGACACAGTATGTATGATTATGTATCTATGTATGATTTTCGTCGTCGTTGATTGTTTTTGGCCTATGCTTTTGAAATTTTCTTCCGTAAAATTTGTACGATAGTATTTAAATTATTAACTTTATGAATTTATAACATCACACTTCAGTCTGTCACGAGACCAAAAGGGATGTTGCAATTTTATTATTTTTCCAAGGCTAATTAAATTATAGTTTGGTGAGATATTTAATGATCTTAAGATGCATAGTTACTAACAAAAATGTCCTCATTTGTTCATGGGTACACAAACACGTACTTACATTTCCCAATATCTATCTCTCTCTATCTGTATATAATACGGAACAAATTTTGACAAGTGCCATTAATTTTTAATAAGAAATTGGCAAATAGAATATTTTGATTGGTTATCATAACAATAAAAAATAATTTTAAATCTTAATATAATATTTGAAAATTTCTATAATATATATATAGATAAAAGATAAACTCTTTATAAGGCACTTAGAAATATCTATATTTTTAGACATTAATTAGGGAGATATATTAATTTTTTACTATTTTTAGAATTTTAATTAATTGAATACAACTAAGATAAAGATATGAGAGGATAAACACACACATTTTTTTTATTTTTGGAATTTTTAAATTAGTTAAATCACAAATATGAGAGATGGAAAATAAGACTTGAAAAACCTACATATTTTCGATTATTTAAAAAATATTTATTTAAATTATAAAAGTGATAAAAATAAAAATAGGATTAACCAATCATAATAAGCTATTTTATAATGTATCATTAAAAGAATTTATCATATTTTTAATTTAATTAACTAAAAGATAAACACCTATTTTCTATCTTTATCAGATTAGTAATTTCTTTAATAAAATACTATATAAAAAATAAGTATGTTTATCAACTCCTATTCTCTATCATTATTAGATTTGTAATTCGATTACTTAAAAATTAGGAAAATAATAAAATATTTTGTCAAGTGTCTTTTAACTCAACTAGGATTACATTTGACTAGAATATACTAAATTTTTATTTGATTAGAATATATTATCTTTTTGTAAAAAAATAGCATAATATTAATAATGTTTATTATTGAATCTCAATTTAACTAATAAACATATTTTTGCCAAAACTTGCAAAGAAAATATATAATCAAAATTTGAACTCGAGTTAGATTGTATTTTTAGTTGATTTAAAATTTTTAAAAGTATAATTCAAACAAAGTAAATTATTTGAATAGGGTTAATTCAAATGCTAATAAAGGTATGCACAATTATAATTTGAATATATAAGTTCTCAAAAAGTATCATAAAATTAAAAAAAGTATAAAATTGAATAAAACGCATACCAGATGACACATGAGAACATTTCAATAAAAGAATATAATTTAAAAGGGAATATAGGTTTTTAGAATTTATTTATGTAAAAGAGATGATATCATATAAATAAATTTAATTAAAGTTTTAAGTATAATTTGAATTCAATATAATATACATTAGTAAACAATGGCTTCAGATTTGTTGATTGGTCGGTAAATAATATAAAAAGAAGAAGATGACAATTAGTTATAATCAATTTATAAGATTAGAAAAAATTAAAAAGATGATACTTATTCGAGAGTGCAATCAATATATATGAAAATATATACAACCTTAAGACAGGAGCCTATGTACCCTTAATATACTATACTATACTATAATATAATATAATATAATATAATATAATATAATAATAATAATAATAATAATAATAATAATAATAATAATAATAATAATAAAGACTTATCACACAAAGAATCAGGTCGCGCTTCAACTTATAAAACGAATAAAATGAAGGAACGTTCGAAGTGCGAACATGTCCCACAAAAACAGTAATAATATATTTAATGTGCAAAAGGTATAATATTGTTGTAAACTAGTTCTTCGGGTCAATTCAGAAGATGGATAAATACGGATACATGATTAATTATTAATTCTATAGTGAGCCATGGATATTAGGATATCATGTTAGTTTTAAAATATGCACTTATTAAATAGTACTCTTCTAGTTAACTCCATTCAGTGATTCCAATTCCGAGTCAAAGTAATATGATGATTTCTTTTAAAAAAATTTACCTAAGTAATGTGATGATTTTGAGGCTCGTTGAAGAGTCTCCGAGTTAAATTTATAAAAATTACTAAAAAAATATTTTTCTACATATATAAAATGCTTTATAATATAAGTATTCAAGCTTTTTTCGATCTAAAATAAAGTACTTATTTTGTGCTTACCAACTTTTATTTAATATATTAATTATAAAGAAAAAAATTCCAGTCAATTTGTAATCCTAAGTTCAGACAACTCTATTATTAGCCAAGTCAACTTGGAGTCACAAAGTTTTAAAAATTTAACAGACTTTAATACATGTAATATTTGTGCTGAAACATGAACACGAAATATGAGTTAGTGCCACTACATTAATCTTATTGTATCGTTTTGAAATTATTTTTTGACTCCAAGAAGAAACACAGTTAATGTCACTTTATTAATCCTATGCATAATTTTAAAACTCTTTTTTTACTCTAAAATTTCCCTATGCCAACTACATTTTATGCTTCTCGGGTCATATTCCATGAATGGTTCCACTATGATAAATTTGATGATTAACTCCTCGAGTCTTATTTAGTCAAGTAAAATATGTTTTAAATATATATATATATATATATTAAATTAGTTGAATCAATAGTTCAAATTAACATAAATCATATGTTAATCAATTTTAAATATCAAAGAAAATAATATCTCATAATTTGATATATTATTTTTCTTGTTGCACTAAAAAATTATTATAAAAAACTCTAAGTCAACTCCAAGTCGACTCTACTCCATGGCCTAACAAGTCAAGTCTGAGTCCCATGTCTTAAATTATGATCCTATGTAAAATATTACAAATTATATTGAATAATTAAATTCTAAAAATATTTTTTAAAGAAAATATTATAAGTTATAAGTGGTAGTTTTGAGTAGTTTATTAATAACTAACTAATGTGAACCATTAGATAAAAAATTAACGTCTATAATTGAGGTTCACAAACTTTACAAATAAAACATGGTTCATACCTATATATATATATATCATGTTAAAAGTTTCATCCACTATGCCTTTATGCTTATTCAATTTGGAATTACCTACTTTCAAATTTTATTGGTACATGGATTAAAATATATTATCAGTCCCATATCAATAGTGACAAATTGGAATAATGAATTATGATCCTGGTTGTTATAACTTATGATAAGGCTGTAATAACCCGAACCAAGTTACACATTGCTTAGATAATTTTCGGCTTATAATGAAACTAGTTTGCTGAAGCTATCTGGCTTGATATGAGGTTATATAAATTATTATTTAGCGGGCTTGATCAGCAGATTGAAAATTCATCTAAACATTTAAAGATTATATGTATTTAATTTATTTAGTTTTGAATTGAGCAAAGTCTGGTCATTTAAAGGTTCAGCTAATAAGTTTAAACTCATCAATTACCTTTAAAGTTTCTGGGTCCACAAGTAAAAACGATGTTTTTCGATTAATTGGAGTATATAGGACCCTGACTTATCAATATTCAATATACAAGTAACAAAATATTAAATAGATAATTTCGACATAGCTAAACATTGAGTAAGTCCAAATACATCGAGGACGAGTATGGGCTGTCTTTTCGCATTATAGAAACGAAGGAAGCAGCTGGCCATCACAACATGTATAACATGGTCCATGATAATATTTAACCAATTATGAGTAGCACACTTCCACAATGTTTTGTTGCAGGAAATCAAAGTTCTTAACCTAATCAAATCATCTTTGCCCATGTATACAATGCTTGAAAACAACAAATTATTACGGAGTAGTACGTGTAAGGTTGCATATGGTATCTAACCATATTTTCTTTGTGCGATTAAGATGGTTAAACAAGATGGACATATATGATGAGTTGCATGTTGAACTCAGCCTAACGGAAGCCACTCACTGCATTTAGTTATGGCCCTTTTCCGTCTTCCCACTAATCATTGTCGTTGCATCCCTAATTTCTATGGATTATCATGAATTTGGCACACAAATTGACAGACCAACCACTTCTTTATAACCAAACGCCAATAGGACTCTCAACATCACTTTGGTGCAAGTGTACTACGAGAAAGAGAGGATGGTTGAATCCGTTAAAATAAAAATTTGATTCTGTAAGGTGACTGGTCACCCCATTCACAGATGACGAAATGGACTGCAAGATGGTGGGTAACGTCTGCTCTTCCCTCTTGGTACACAGACCCACCTCAAAACATTGCCCGTTTTCCATGGGAGTTCATCAAACCACTGGTGCAATTGTTTTCATGCTCCATATGCGTATGAAACAGTGAGACGGTAGTACATATATATAGTCATGTCGTTGAGGTGGTTTGCATTGGAAGCAAAGGCAAGTCCATTTAAACAAGATTCTTCTGGCATATTTAATAGCATATTAAATAAGCCATCTTAAGATTCCTTTTTTTTGTTGGTTTCTTTTAAAGAGTGAAGTACCTATCTAAATTATTATTAGATTAGCATATATTTTATTTTATAGTGAGCTTCAGACTTTTAGTTTACAGACGCACATCACTTTAGGAACGCCGTCTTTTGTCACAGATATTAATCATTTAATAAGGACGTGATGAGTACTAGCACCGACGGTTTCTGACCTTATTCTTTTAGTCACGTTTTCTTATGTTAGCTAAAATAGGAATATCTAACAATACACATTTTTTGGAGTTTCCTCAAGCAAGAGTACAGAGGCATTGTCCAAACCAAAAAAGGGGTTGGTATGAGAACTTGAAATGTGATCAAAAAGTGAAGCGGAGAGAACACACAAATAAAGTGGATGCACCGGTCCCTTAGCGCGTAAGTCCTGATATTAACATGGACATTTGAAGAGTGAGCATAATTTGGTAAATCATATGAACATGAAAAATAATTAATAAACGACTTAACAATGAGAGGATTTATGTACATAGTTTTAGAATGTTGTAATTTCATTATTTATTATACAGCGTTTAAAGAACTCTCAATTATTTCATACCTAAAACGTTCAAAGACCGTTCTTTTTTCAAAAATAATTTTAGAATGGAAGTATCCGGTCTTATTAATGTGGAAGGCTAGTCATGTGGAAAGAATCCGTCCAGTCCATGCATGCTTGGAAAACAAAAGTCCTAAGTCCATCCATACGTCGTCATGGTGCGTTTCGCCCTCCCAAACGGGTATAATTAACACTCTCTTTAAACACTGCATTATGAAAGAGGATATCTCCTGCAAAGGACCGAAATATAAGTACAGGCACGGCCGCCAATTAATTTACCCGGTTTTATTTTTTTGTAAAATTACAAAACTCTCAAAATCCTATTGTAATTTCGCAAAGTTACCCAAGAAGGGATGCTTTTCTGATTCCTTATTGTGGTAACGTCACCAAGATGATCTCCTTCCCTCCCGCTGGAGGAAATTTCACTCCACACTGTCAGTGTTCTTCTCTTCCTCCACGTCTCTTGTACTTACCTTATTTCAAGCAAGTTAAAGAGTCACATGGGCGGCCACCGCCATTAGCAACATCAGCCGAATAATCTCGCCAACATGGTCGGCCGATGGCCTACTATTTGACAGCGTAGGGCCGGCCCGCAGCAAGCCCGTCAAAATAATCCCGCCCAGCCGATCTCTTTGGGGAGGCCCGCAGCAAGCCCGTCATTTTATTTTTATTTTAAGTTTGTTTTTAATATTTATTTTATTTTTTTGTCACTATGTATCCTTATTTTGAGCTCCCAACAATAAATTATCGCCTGACAATGCTGGTAATTACTTGGGCTTCTCATGGGAGTTCTCTTTGGGCTTCTCACAGAAGTTGATCTCTTTCAAAAGAGGGTCTCTCCTACGTGTTGGGCTCTTGTTTAGGAGCGAAAGAAAATCATGTCGAGCTCGGCCCGCAAGGGATTAGCTTAATTGGCACAACTTGTGTGACACTCCGAATTATTTGATTCTTTGAAGGATTGAGGTGATGCTGATTTATGGCAGTTTAGATCACATCACACTTAACCAATTTTTAATTTCTCGAATTGATTTATACATTATAATTAAGTAACAATTGATCAAAATCACTGTTGGTGTCTCAAGGAGAAAACCCTTTTCAGTAAACCCGAAATCAAGCCTGCGTAGCAACAAATTAACAACGTTATCGCACTCTAAATTCAAAGTTGGGTTTGAGGAGATAAACGGATAAATTTCCCTTAATTTGTAGATATCTTGATAATAGCAATCTATTACAATATAACCTTCACAATCAAAAGATAAACATCATCCAGATGATTAAATTAATAAACAACGATGAAGTAACAGATCAAATATCACGAGTAAACCATTATATAATGTTCTTAAACACCAAAAAGAATAACTTGTCGAGTGGTTATCTGAAGCGTAAATATCAATTTATAAATGGAGATCAAAGACCATTATGTTTGGCTAAATTGTCTGCTTCTCTAATTCAGAATTTAGCTTTGGAAGTAAGACATTTTTAAATTTATTTATACTCAAGTACAATGTAGGACAAATCCAACAAATCACTTCCTTATTAGGCTCTAATACTATTTTTTGGGCCACATTAAGCCCCAAAATTATCGTAGGCCTCTCTTACCTCAAAATCTAAAGTCAAGAAAGAAGGTTTTTCAAAGTTTATATCTGAGTTAATAGTCTCTTTCCAGAACTCACACGGGAGAAACCTTACCGTTTATTTTCATATAATGCATGTAATGTGACTTTTAACCCTTTTAAAAATCTCAAAGCTCGTGCTTAAAGAAATTTCCATATATATATATATGAGAAGGTTATAAATGACCAGTTCTTAGGAAAAATGTAAACAAGCTAAGCACATGATACAATTGGAAAATGAAAAGACCCTAAATCAAACTATTCACTACAAACCCTAAACTTGTCTCTCATGTCTCATGTGTTGCAGCCACTACCCAGGCTCCATTGATTAGAACTTGCTTCCGTCAATGACTGCCTGCTGTCGCATTTGGCCACCGTTCTCACACTTTCTACCAGCGCCCCTGTCCTCACAACATGCGACGGTATCTCCGATAGCTGCTCCGGACTAATCACTAGCTTCACCTTCCACACTTCCTTCCCCCCCACACACCTCTCACTCCTCATTTCCGTCTTAGCATCCACCGTTGGCCTTCTCCATGCATTGTCGTGATTTAAAATCAACATTCGGTAGGTTACTTCACCGGAAGCTGTCTCAAATCCTTGTAGCCGTGGCCCACCAAGAGGGAGGAGGTGATAGAGCTTGCTAGCGAGTAGCTCCTCTTTGTGGAGCAGCAGCTTTGTGTTAGGCCCTTTGGGCCCCCACCTAAGCTCCGAAACCACCCTTCGGGCCCCCAAAAAGACTTTAAACAATCAAAAAAACTTGGAGGCCTCTCTTAATATAAAAGCTAACTTAAGGAACAAGGTTTTCTCATTAACCTATATACAAGTCACCAACAACCTCTACGACCGATGTAAAATAAACCTAACAACTCCCCTTCACACATTAGTCATGGCCCGAAACCATCATTGTCACTTAAATCAAACAGCACCCACATGACAAACTTTTCTTCAAATCATCAGGTGAAACTCATGAAAGATATAATAATAATTGGTGTTGGCAAACCCAACTCGAACTTCGCTCTGATATCACTTGTTGGGCCCTTTGGGCCCCCACCCAAACTCCGAAACCACTTTTTGAGCCCCCAAAAGGGATTTTAAACAGCTAAAAGAAACTTACAATAGGTTTCACGGGTTTCTTTTAATCCAAAAGCTAGCTCAAGGAAGAAGACTTTCTCATTAGCTTATATACAAGTCACCAACAACTTCAACGACCAATGTGAGACAAACCCAACACTTGGACGAATGGAAGAGGTTGTAGCTAGGGAACTTATGAAATGCTTTGTTTCGTATTTTGACTAGTGCGATTGGGCAGGAGGGGGAGTTGGTGGTGGAGATGGTGATGAGAAGAAGAAATGGTAGGATTTAGTGTGGAAGAGGAAGACAAGGATGTGTTGCTAGTCATTTAACAACAATATTTTGGTGGAAATCATGTTAAAAATAGTAATGCGTAGGTTTGAGCATTGGGGAGTGGAATAATTTGACAAGGGGCGAAGGTCAAAGCTCAAAGCTCAAAGCTAAGAAATTGGAAGTTAAGATGTATAAAGCCGACGGTGTTTGACAACAAGAGCGAATGTCAAACCTTAAAGCTGAGAAATTAGAAGTCAGCTTAGCTAATGAGAAAGAATACACAATAAGAAGTCCAAGCTATGTATTGACAAGAAGGCTTGGTGAGGGACATTGTGACATTAATGTATGTCATTTTAAATGTTATATATATGTTCCCGTTCCGTTAAAATTCCAATAGCCTACTGACACCGAACCGAAATCACCTCACCGTAAAACAACAGAAATCTCTTCTGAATGTGGCGAAGAGATTTCTGTCAAAACGATTAGCTAATTGCCTTGTGTCCTCAAGGTAGTTTCTAAAATGGGGTATTATTTTACGTTTTAGTATTTAATTACTTAAAAAATGATGGTGACCCACTTAGAAAACCTGGAATAATCCAAAGGTGTTAACGCGGACATGGATAAAAAAATATTTCAATGAAATTAGTGTACGTACCTAAAACGGATTACGGAAAATAAATCATTAATTAGTCATGGAGTTTCGAACCTCTCCCGTACCTACAGTTTGATGGTCAGAACTCTTTTTGATGGGTTGGGCTTAATGATTTATGGTTGGATATAAATGGGCTAGGCTTAGAATGTCAAGAAAACATGACGGCTTTCAACTAATTAAGAACATAATGCCAGCCCAAGTACATGGTTATTATCTGTTTGTAAGCAAAAGTAGTGGGTGTAAACGGGATGGATCCTTATTAAATGTTTTCGGTCTCTACAATATGAAAATTATATTGAAAATTTAATAAAACCCAATCAGCCTAGAAATGTACCAAAATATCTCACTCTTGTGTTTGAGGTTTTCCTTAGTTAGACTAACCGTCTTTCTCACAATAAATTTCTTCTAAGGAATACAATATTATGTATATAGATATAAGAAAGATTATCTGTTTGAATGACCAGGAAATATATCTGCTCTAAAGTATGAAAATTACCGATTTGACCGTTCCCTTTTCCCATGCTATTTCTATTGCCTCCGAAACTAAAACATCTCTCCCTTCGTCGTTTCATCCTCCTTCCTAGTTTAGTCGTTTGTATTATTATTGAAACAATCAGTGATGGTAAATAAAAGAAAAAGAGCAAAATATTGTCTCTCTATTGTGTATCAGTCCCTTCTTGTGCCACTCTTATCCTTAGTATTTACAACTTGATCTAGACATCGCTCTTGTTTTTGTAAATGACAACCAAGATCAAACCTAGTCACCTTTCTTTCTCTTTGTAACCATTGGCACCAAATTTCAATGGAATGAAATGGGTCTTCAAGAATCATATCAAATCAATCCCTTGTGTGATTTTTGAAGGAGTACCGACACAATGAAGTTTTATGTAGCTTTTAGCTTGGGCTATAAATTTCCTAAGGGTATTCTTCTTGGTTGCCCGGTGCTTGATGCTTGCCTGCACTTCACCGAAGGCAACTGTCCCCACCAGCCTCGACTTCTACGGCTCAAAAAGTTTCGCTCTATACCCACAGTTATTCCCTGATAAACGATCCACTGTTTCTTACACAAATCTCATTTGGTTTTTCTTGGGTTGATCCCAAAAATATTTTCTTTTGAATGACCAAGCTAATTTACTGTTTGCTCCTAATTATAGATAGGGATAAGATAGCCTGGTTCCTATTGTTGCCCCAATTTGTACATCGGACGATCGATATCTATTTTCTTAAAAAATAAAACTTTCCCTCTTCCCTCCCATTGCCATCTACGCCGCCGCCGCCCTTGCCGTCTGCTACCACTGACGCCCTTGCCATCGGCCATCCTGGTGCTCCCCTGTCGCCATTGACACCCTCGCCGTCCTCGAAGGTGTGGGTGTGGGCATGGGCGCTGTGAGAAGGGCTCGACGGAGGTGAGGGTGTGGTGGAAGGCACGGGCTAGGGCGGGGGCTCGGCGATGGGCGCAGGTGTGGGCGCAGAGGGCATGGGCCGAGGCGAGGGCGTGAGTGTGACTTAGGGCACTCGTCGCTGGCGAAAAAAGATCTGGATCATCCAATATAATCAGACGGTCTAGATCGGGCCAACTCTAGAAATACCCCCTATAGATACATTGATATATTGTACGATAATTGACAAAATATGACTTTCTTCACTTTTATATATATATATATATATATATATATATATATATATATATATATATATATATATATATATATATATATATAGGGCAGTGCTACAGTGCGTTGCCCTATTTTGGCAGCGTATTGGTGCTGCCTCGCGTGGGCCGTCGGATCTTGATCCAACGGCCCACAATCAAACCACCCACCCACCCCTCTGGACCCGTTTGTCAGCCCGCCCGACCCGCCCCGCGACCGCCTTGCCGCACCGCCCAGCACCCTCCGCCGCGCCGCCCTCCCCGCCAGCAGCCTGCGGCCTCGCCCCTGCCGGTGGCCCCGCCCTCCACCCCCTCCGCCCGCTCGGCCATCACCCGCCAACCGCGCCCCCCCCCGCCCGCCGTACGACCCCGCCCACCGCGTGCGACCGACCCTCCCCGCCGCGGCTTCCCTGGCAAGCGCCGCCCGCGGCTCTGCTCCCAGCCCCCCACCGCGACCCGACCGACCTACCGCCCCACCGCGGCCCGCCCGCCCGCCCCAAGCCGCGACGGAGGGGCAGGCAGCTTGGGGGGCCACGGCGAGGGGGCAGGGCGAGGGGTCGCCGCGGCTTGGGGCGAGCGGGCGGGCCGCGGCGGGCGGTAGGTTGGTCGGGTTGCGGTGGGGGGCTGGGAGCAGGGCCGCGGCCGGCGCTTGCCAGGAAGCCACAGCGGGGAGGGTCGGTCGCAGGCGGTGGGCAGGGTCGGGCGACGGGCGGGGGGAGGGCGGGGTTGGCGGGTGATGGCCGAGCTGGCGGAGGGGGGTGGAGGGTAGGCCGCGAGGCGAGGGGCGAGCCGCGATAGAGGCGAGCGCGGGGTAGAGGCCGCGGCTGCTAGCGGGGAGGGCGGTGCGGCGGAGGGCGCTGCGCGGTGTAGCGAGGCGGTCGCGGGGCGGGTCTGGCAGGCCGATAAACGGGTCCAGAGGGGTGGGTGGGTGGCTTGATAGTGGGCCGTCGGATCAAGATCCGACGGCCCACGCGAGAAGCGCCAATACGCTGCCAAAATAGAGCAACACACTGTAGCACTGTCATATATATATATATTATATATATATATATATATATATATATATATATATATATATATATGAAAATGATAAGACATTAATATGTTTTTTAATTTGTGAATTTGAATCGTAATTATTAATTTTTTATTTAATGGATCGTATTTATCGACATTTTAGAAACTACCTATAATCACTCATTTATAACTACTTAATGTGAACCGTTAAAAAAATTAACATCTATGATGTAGGTTCACATAGTTCAAGTTTAAAAAAGTTGACATTTTATTATTTTCCTATAAAGAAACGAAATATAAATTTTGAGGTCTATCTAATATTAAAATTATTATGAGATGCCTGCTCAAAGTGAACTATTTGTGTGTGTATGTATATATACACTAAGCTACAGATAATTTTTCTGAGGTGCATTACTTTTGAGACCATTGGATATGATCCAACGGTGTAAATGAGAAGGCCATTAAACACATGACTAAATAATTTTTATACGTACAGCTTTAACCATTCTTTTCTATCTTCCATTCCATTCTGCCCTCATCAAACCTTGACCTGCGGACGAGAGGCGACCATGGAGGGCGTCGTTGGAGACGACGAGGGAGATGAGGTGGTGGTGGTCGTGACACTGCTTGGGCGCTATTACATTTTTTGCTCTACTCAAAGTTTGGGAGAATTAAGAATACCTTCCCTCTATCTTCCTCTCAGTAATCTTTACCAACCTCACTATCTCATTATCTCTTAGCACCAACGGCCATCTCCTACCCGATTTTTCAAATTTTTCTTGATCCAGTCCCACCCAATAACTAATTAAGATGTTTGCGCATTTTAAGTTGTTTAAATATATACAGTAATATTGTCAACCATATGCATACGTACGTTGTACGGTTAAGAATGGTCGTCATTATAAATAATTTTAAAGCATTTATCATATGTTTTGCAAGAAATATGATCATATAAGTCGAAGGAATTTATTCATGTACCATTTGCTGATCTATAATTAATTATTGATTGAAAAGCATTAATTTTTTTAAAGCATTAATAATATTCGTTCACTAAAAATTCGCAACAAAAGCAGGTATATATGTATGCATGCATTAGAAGAGACCACTCTGATTAATGGGGGAGCCTTTCCAACATCACGCAATTTTGATCGCAGCTACCGGATGCATCACTAAAGTTGACTCCCAACTTCTCAATAACAGAATCTTTGTCATGTTTGTTTCACTCAGGCTAGCAAGCTAGGACAAGAGATCAAAAACTTGCATGACTGATATTCAAGTCAGTAGTACTTTTGCATGAATCATATTTATCCCAATCAAGCTAATTGAATTTACCATCTCTCTCTATTGTTCTGTACATATATATAGATATATAGATGCCGTCGGTAACACATCATGAGAACAATATATCCAGATCATATACTGATATTCTGCCCGTTGCAGCTTGAGTGTGGGTGTGCAGGTGTTTGATAGGCATCAAGTGAATATGGAAAAGCAGGATCCGAAAGAGGAAAAGAAGCAAGCTGCTGCGGACATTTTATCGAATTCCTCGAGATTTCTGATGGAATGCGACGAGGAGGCAGTGAGACCTAGTGACTTGAAATTGCACCTCATGAAAGAGTTATCTGGGATGCCTTCTACCTTGAAGAGCAGTGAGAAGGAGAAGCTGCGAAAGCTCGAAAAAGTGAGCCTCATTCTAATGGCGCGCGGGAGAGAGATTACTACACCTCCTCAGTTGATTGAAAACTTTAGTCCGGATTTCACGTTTTCAGAATTGTTAGCACATCAAGTAGAGAGGGATGAGTACCAGAGAGTCATAGGTTCGAATATCAATGAGAAGAACGCCATGTTTATCACAGACATTCAGCTTGAAGATGAAACTCGTGACCAGTCTTTCAAATTGGCTCCAAAGATACAGATTGGCGAGCAGGGTGGCCGAGTTTTGGAAAATAGTCTCCTCAAGAAAACCGAGGTGGAGGCTTGTAGGAATCAACCAAATGGGCTGCGAGTTCATTGCGTGTTTTCTCAGGAGGAGGCGTTTGTGTTTCGTTTGAAGGTTGATGAAGATGGAGGATGGGGGCTGGTGATTCCTAACCAAGATCTCTGGGTGATCTTGCAAACACAGTTCTTGCTTTCTTCCGGACTACTGCGCATCTGGGCTTTTAGGAGGGCAGAGGATGAAACGCTTGTCTTTTTGTGTTTGGTAAAAGATTGGATTGTTGGCCTTGATGCTGCAGTTGCGAGGAAGTTCGATGTCGAGATGCAGCCTCCCTTGTCGACCGCTGCAGTTGAATATGCCGGAGGAGCAGCCTCCGGCGATGGCCACGGCGACCCGAAACGCCTCCGACGAACCGAAACCGATGCAAGTTGATAATTTTTATTACCATATATATATATATATATATATATATATATATATGCAGCGTATGCATATATGTTAGTTGGAATCTGCGTGTTCACATATCTTGATAATTTATGAAATAATGTGGACGAACAATTAGCTGGTCATGAGATGCATTTAATTAAGAGATATATACACGTGTGCGTGTTTTATGCTTTATTCATATGGATGAAGGGCGATTATATATATGTATGTCTTTAATTTATATGCTCCCGTTTTACTTTTGTTCTTTTGCTGCTGTTGTTTTAAATAGTATACAAAATATAACATGTTTTGGCTAGTTTAATTAATAGCATATTAAGCCATCTTAAGATTCCTTTTTATTTTGGGTTTCTTTTAAAGAGAAAAGCACCAATCCAAGTTGTTATTAAATTAGCACATATTTTACAGTGAGTTTAGACTTTTAGTTTACAGACGTCCATCACTATAGGAACTCATCTTTTGTCAAAGGCATTAAGATATTTATTTAATTATTTAAGGACGTGATCAGTACTAGCACCAACAGTTTCTGACCTAATTTTTTCAGTCAAATTTTTTGATATTAGCATAATAAGAATCTCGAACAATACACTTTTTTAGGTTTTTCAAGCAAGAGTAAAGGCATTGTATAAACCAAAAAAGAAGTTGGTATGAGAACCTGAAATGTGATCAAAGCGAAGCGGAGAGAACACACACTTAGACTGCACCGTCCCCCCCAGCGTCTAAGCCCTGATATTAACATCGACATTTGACGAGTAAGAATAATTTGGTAAATCACATGAATGTGAAAATTAATTAATAAACGATTTAACAATGAGGGATATATGCACATAGTTTTAGGATGTTGTTATTTAATTATAATAAAATGTAGTTTTAGAATGTTGTTATTTATTTATTATAGTGCTAAAAGAACTCTTCAAATACATACCGAAAATGTTTGAAGAGCGTCATTTTTAAAAAAATAAAACTGGTAGCCTCGTTAACGACTAATGGGGAAAGAATGTGGAAGACTAGTGTAGAAAGAATCCTCAAAACTGCTCCTTCGGTTGTGAAGTCTTAGCTCCGTCCATGCTTGGAAAACATAAGTCGTAAGTCCATCCATATGTCGTCGTAGTTTCACCGGCCTCCCAAACGATTATAATTTATAACCGGTCATCTTCACGGTTTTTAATGATACTTTGATCTGCATTAGAAGAGAACAAAGTTTTTTTCTTTTTAACTCAATAAACCTTCATCAGTCACTTGTAAAATAAAGTTTTTCCAAAATCAATATTCTAAGTCATTGACTACTCCGGACTAATGTAGGACTAACCGGACACAAATTTCTCCACGGGCTAAGGACAGAAATATAGGTGCAGGCACAGCAGCCAATTAATTTTAGCCTTTTATTTATTTATTTATTTTTTGTAAAATTGCAAAATTCTCAAAATCCTCTTGTAATCTGGCAAACTTACCCAAAAAAGTTGCTTTTCTGATTCCTTATTGGTGGTAATGTCACCAAGATGATATCCTTTCCCTCCCACTAGAGGAAATTACACTCTCACACTAAGAGTTCTCTTCTCTTCCCCCAATCTCTTCTTTTGTTATTCCTTATTTCATGAAAATTATAAAGAGGCCATTAGCAACATCGTCACTATTTATCCTTATTTTGAGTTTCCAACGATAAATTATTTCCGGAGAGTGCTAGTAATTAGGCTTCGCTCGGGAGAGCTAATGGACTCTCCCAACGAGCACCGCTAGTCCATTAGGGGTCTTGGGCTTCTCACGTGAGTTCTCTTTGGGCTTCTCACGTGAGTTCTCTTTGGGCTTCTCACAGGAGTTGATCTCTTTCAAAGAGAGGCTCTGCAACGTGTTGGGCTCTTGTTTAGGGGAGAAGATGACCATGTCGAGCGTGGCCATCTATATGCATCCGTTATTGTTGACAGCGAAATATTTACTCTTTTTTTAAGGTTATGCAATTTACAATTATGTTGTGTGATATATTGGGTTGCTAATTGAGCGAGCCAGCTCGTGAGCATTTAGCGTTCGGCTCAGCTTGACTCGACTCGAAATTCGACATTTAAATGCTCGACTCGAACTCGAATCTTACGAGCCAAGCTTGAGCAAGGTCGTATTTGACTCGACTCGACTCGGTTATAATTTGAAATCAACTCGAACTCGACTCGTAGCTCGACTTGAACTCGACTCGATAAAATAATATTATAATATAGTCTTTATATTATATTATATTATATTATATTATATTATATTATATATATATATATATATATATGAAATATAATAACAAAGAAGCAAAATAGTTGAGATGGTAAGTATTTACCTTAATGACTTCAAGGTTATGAGTTTAAACCACATTGGCGTGTGAAGTACTTTTGACTTTTAATCGAGCTGGTTTCGAGCTAACGAATGAGCTCATAAAAATTAAGGAGTTTAAGTATATTCGAGTTCGAGCTCGAATATATAAAAGATATTCAAGTCGAATTCGAGCATGTATGTCCAAAACTCGTTCGATCTCGAGTCGAGTTTCGAACTATTGGAGCCGAGCTCGAACACATATTGAGTTCGGCTCGCTCGCTCAATTAACACCCCTAGTGATATATCTATTTTATTAAATAAAATAAATTACTCAGATTAAAAAACTAATTACGCAGTCGGCATATTTTATTAAATGAATGAATGACCAGTGGGGTTAGCAAGCAAACCAATGCTTAGATTTTAGTGCAACGTAATTGAGAATTCGTCAAACTGTCAATTAATCAGCCTGCCTCTAATTAATACCCATCAAAACACCCGAACCAAATTGTTGGCAGAGAATGCAATAACATTCAATGTGACATGAGACACGTGTCCATCACCATGGAAGAATTAGACGAACCTATTTATGATTGTACAGTTGCCAGAATACTCACAAACTTTGGCCAGCCTCTAAAAAACCACACAATCACGTTGATCAAGTTGCAAGAAGAAGTTGCAGAGGAAATGGGCAACTGCTTTGGGAGGGAGGAGACAATGATCCGGGCTGAGCAACCAAGTGAGCCGATACGAGTTAGAGTTCGACTCACCAAGAGTGAGTTCAAGCGGCTGCTCGCCCAGGCCGATCTTGGCAAGGGAGAGTCTGATCTGGGCCGGCTAATTGTCCGTGAGTGCTTACATGCAAGGCATCTCGGGCATGTTGTGAGCAGTGATGGGTCGCAGAGAAGCAATCAAAGTAAGCTTGAAGTTATTGAAGAAGAAGAAGATTGATCGTGTATATACGTATGTGTTGATGAGTCGAAAGGGAGGTACGCGAGGAAGTGTCTTCAGATTTCAATATTGCTTTCATGTCCTGTTATAATTATGTGTATATATATATGTTCAAGACTTTCATCGCTCATGTTATCTCGTGTAATTTGTAAAGCGTGATCTATCGATGGTCCGATATATATTGGTATGAAAGAAATATAGTTTTAGAAATAGTTTAAGCTGCTTGTATCCACTTGGCAATTCTACAGCTCAATTGATGCACAAATATTTCTTGAGTTTTACAAGAAAGTTATGCCTACGCAAATTCGACATGGATGGCTCATGTTGAAACACCAATTGACAATTATCAAAAAGAAAATTTCAGTATTAATATTAGACTTGATCATTGATTTGTTTAGGTATTCCAAGTAAGTACGTCTTCAACTTTAGATTTCTTTCTATATATTTAAGATAATAAAAATGTTCAGTACCCACTATTAATACAGAGAACTCATACTATAGCAATATCAACATGTAAATTTAACCATGGATATAATTTTTTGTTACTTGAACAAAATTGCCCTCATCAACTGAAACTTAATCTTAAGACATTTAAGATATTTGGAGGCTAGCATGTGCTGATGTTTTAACTTTTTTTAATATAAAAAATCGTAGAGAAACTTTCCTTCACCCTTAAACGAAAGTGATGAGGAAAAAATTATAGCAAAGAATTTTTTTTACATTTTTTAGCGTAGAGAAAAAATAAAGAATTAATACCTACTTATCTCAAAATAATGAAATCTATAATTTTGTTTATGTCTAAAATTGGTATGAAAACAATATAGGTAAAAGATATATTTTTACACACTTTTTAAAGCGTAAAGACAAAATATTTTTTTGGGGTAGTAAGCCCATGTACTTTACGCTGCATTTACCGTGCACGAATGCCAAGGACTATTACAATGTCCCGAGCTACAGAGATTTAATGAAGTTTCAATGCACAAAGAAAATCAAAATTTCTACATCACTCAATTTAATTGTCACTCACCAAAGAGGGCCAAAAACTAAATGATTCAATAATAGAATATAAAGCAATCAAGACATACAATATATATATATAAATATATATATATATATATATATATATATATATACTCAATTCCACCAAATTCAACTATTAATTTGATTAGCCAGTTAGTATGCATACTCTGAAACATACACCCAAATTAACCGTATCAATAATATTATTATATCAAGAATATTATTGGGTAAAAATTATTGTGAAAATATAATCAAATTACAAAATGTTATAACTTCCATTTGCATAATCTCGGTTCCACCCAGGCAAGAAAAGATGGTTGGTTGTCAAGATAAAGACATCCAATCATTTAAAACTTTGTATTTATTTGTATGGATGATATTTTTGGTTTCACGTCCCCTCAATTTTAATTTTGGTATTATTATATTAGGTAGAAGGAAGAAACTAGCATAAAACTATCGTCGGATGATAATATCTATTAACTACTGAAATGTCAAAAATACCATTCAATGATGATTAAATGTCATTTTTTTTATTAGGTCTTACAACAACATAAGTTGTACAACCTTATAGAAATTAAATGAGTAATCTTTAGAAGAGTTGGCCGCAAGGTCTTACTGAAATTTTAAAAATCTTATAAAACATGATTAATGGGTTGTAATATATCAACGTTATGAATTATAAGATTTTACAACAAATTGGCATTCTGACAAAATGATAAATCATTACCACAGCTGTTTTGTCTATCTAGTTTAAAGATAGTTGGAGGGCCACTGGGCCACTCGAATTGTTTTAATTGGGCTTACCTGGGCTTGGATCGACGTCGTTGATCGTTTGTTTGGCTTGGAGGTGAAAGTTTTTATCATTAATTAATCAAATACGGTGAAATTTTTTATCATTAATTAATCAAATACGCCATCTTTTTGGCAAGTAAAAGCTGGCATAATTATGCATAATGTATGATATAAAATGTTCTATCAACTTCTTTCATATTTATTTTCTTATTATTTAATAATTATCTAAATTTTCGTATCATCTAATAGTCATTCTTTTTAATATCTTACTATTTATTTATACACCATACCGACCAAATTTTTCTAACAAAAATATCTTGAACTACGTAGTATCAAATGTTACAATAACCTCCCATCGTGACACTTCAAACTCTTAGATTAATCTAATATTATTCTCGCCATTTATATCTTTTAAAGTTCTATATATCATTTAATCCATAATATCTTAATTGAATGCCCCTTTAATCCCTCTGCCTATAGGAAGTTATCATAAGCAATCTTTTAACATCGACTCGCATGGATGATGTTAACTCACAACCTATTTATACACGCTTATAAATAATTACCATTTAAAATAATGAAAACTATTACTATAAAAGAATGATCAATACTTATATATAAACAAATTTACCTTCTGGATATTTGACTCTTAGATTTTTAATAAGGTAAAGATTGATTTGCATGGTTCAATGGGAAACACGACTCTGATACAACCTGTAACTATCTGTTTGTTCTAAGTCACGAGCCAAATGCTACAATATAAAACTAAGTGTCTCATAAATAATTTTTTGTTATTTAATTAACATAATAAATAAATTCATGATGTAAATTTTCTTTAAAAATGAAAACTTTAATCCATACACAAATAATTATTTAAAGTTCAAATTCTAAGTCAAGCCATGAAATAAAATGTAAGGTAACCAATACTCGGAATAATCTAAGACCATAAAATAAACCAAAATCTCACTACCATGCAAACATATCATAAATGTAATAACAACTAAAATAAAAAATCAATAGTTTAATAACTGAGTCCACCAGCTTTTTCGACTCTAACTCACCATCTATGCTCACATTTGTGGAAAAAATTCCATATTAGTGATAAAAACACTAAAACATATAATGATAAGAAACAAATCAATATATTCTACAATATCTTTAATTGGGTCTTTTAGCGATTATGATGAGTTTCAATAGGGGTGGCTACCTCATCTGGTTACAATCTCATGCATACGCACACATGCTACGAAGCTTACGGTCTATAGTTACTGATATTTGTTATTCACTCACCGTCTTGGTTTCATAAATGTATAATAAGTCATATTACTTTATTACGCCATTTTACCCCTTTCGGACAAGGGTAAGTATTTCCTCTTTCAAATAAATTTAAAGATGTGGCCCTGTGATGGACTAAATTAATTCTTTGACCCCAGTTGAGATGGGTGCATGGGTGCACGCGTTTGCTCCTTATATGGGCATCGCCTTTATTGAGCACATCAACCAACGTGCCCTCTTTATTCTTAGTTACCCTGATGCGTGCTTGACAATCTTCTCTAATTATTGGATGAATTTTCTTTTTCCTTTGTGGGGTATTTCTCTTTGTCGCTCATCTTGTCTTAAATGTCCTTTTAGAACACATAAAGACTTGAGACCATAATCTCTTTTATTCTCCTATGATAATTTGTATTATATTTACGTATTCCAAATCCGGCCATTTTTGAATAACTATTGTACAAGTTGAGTGCATCGTCCAAACAATCAAATTGCATTCCAACCTTCGATTTGAACTCATCTTCTACGATAGGATAGAATGTTATAATATGTTGGCCTAATTCTTCTTCGTCATATATTTTTTCTTCACGATTGTCCATTCTTAAAAAGAACAAAATTTATAAAAACTAAGAATATTTTCAAGTAAAATAGACACACTAAATATTCTTTAATTAAGGCAAAGTAATTTCGAAGGCTTAACTCTTACCTAATTCTGATATTCAGCTGGATTTGTTCTTTGCTAAAAGATGTAATTCTAGCCACCTCGACTCCAGTCACAAATATTGTTGACCTGAAAATATATTTTTAACACCAATTGAAATATAAGTATAATAAATCAAAGCAACAATTATGTGGTAAACAATTTTTATTTTCATTGTTCAAAAAATTCACTGTGTGATTATAAATGTTGCCACTAAAGCCTATTAAAAAAATTACATTCAAAGTTAAAAAATAGCACACCCTCGTGTGACCGGGGGATCGAGATCAAGTTTTTTTTCTGAGTAGGGACCAAGTCAATTTTCTTTCAAGTCAGGACCACCACGGCAGGTGATTGTGGGGGGCCACGGTGGAGGCAGTCGCAGGTGCGGGAGGCCATGGCGGGGGGGCCAGGCGGGAGGGTGGGGTCGTGGGAGGAGCCGGCAGCAGGGAGGAGCCCGGCGGCGGGGAGGGGGTGGGGCAGGGGGAGGTTGCGGGAGGGTGTGGGGGGGGCAGGGGACAGGGGGCGACGGGTGTGGCGGGAGGGGGGGCAAGGGGTCGGGCCGGCTAGGGGGCAGGGGTGGCGGGTGCAGGGAGGGCAGGGGTGGGTGTGGGAGGGCAAGGGAGGGAGCTCCGGCGGCGCGCAGGGTGCAGGGTGGCAGGGGTGGGTGTGGGGAGGGAGGGGCAAGGAGGGAAGGGGGTAGGGGGCGGGGAGAAGCCGAGCGGCGGGTGGACGGGGACGGGGCAAGGGGCGGGTGTGGGAGGGGGCAGCGGGCAGCGGGTGGGGGAGGGGCCGGGGCGTGGGGGGGGGGGGGGAGTAGGGGAGCAAATGTCTCGTGGGTGGTGGGGGGCAGAGGTGGCCTTTATAGTCGGCGGTGGGAGCATGGGGGGCGAGGGGCGAGAGGGGTGGATGGTGGGAGGGTGGGAGGGCCAGGAGGGGTGTGGAAGGGCGGGAGGGCTGGAGTGGCGGGAGGGTGGGGCGCACGGGAAAGATGACGAGGGTGTGGTGTGGGGTGGGTGGGGTGATTGATTGTGAGTTGCATGATCTAGATCCGGCGGCCTAAAATACGAACACAGCATATGCGCTGCATGAAAATGCAGCGCATAGCAGAACTCTCGTGTATATATATATGTGTGTATATATATATATATATACTCAATTCCACCAAATTCAACTTTAATCTGATTAGCCAGTTAGTATGAATAATCTGATACATACAGCCAAATTAATCGTATCAATAATATTATTATATCAAGAATATTATTGGGTAAAAATTATTGTCAAAAGAGAAATATAATCAAATTATAAATTGTTATTACTTCCATTTGCATAATCTCGGTCCCCCCAGGCAGAAAAAGATGGTTGGTTGTCAAGTTAAAGACATCCAATCATTTAAAACTTTGTATTTATTAGTATGGATGATATTTTTGGTTTCACGTCCCCTCAATTTTAATTTTGGTATTATTATATTAGATAGAAGGAAGAAACTAGCATAAAACTATCGTCGGATGATAATATCTATTAACTACTGGAATGTCAAAAATACCATTCAATGATGATTAAATGTCATTTTTTTATTAGGTCTTACAACAACATAAGTTGTACAACCTTACAGAAATTAAATGAGTAATCTTTAGAAGAGTTGGCCGCAAGGTCTTACTGAAATTTTAAAAATCTTATAAAACATGATTAATGGGTTGTAATATATCAACGTTATGAACTATAAGATATTACAACGAATTAGCATTCTGACAAAATGATAAATCATTACCACAGTTGTTTTGTCTTTCGAGTTTAAAGATAGTCGGTGGGCCACTGGGCCACGCGAATTGTTTTAATTGGGCTTTAATGATCAAAGTTGGACTTACCTGGGCTTGGATCGACGTCGTTGATCTTTTGTTTGGCTTGGAGGTGAAAGTTTTTATCATTAATTAATCAAATACGGTGAACGTTTTTTATCATTAATTAATCAAATACGCCATCTTTATTTTTTTGGAAAATAAAAGCACGCATAATTATGCATAATGTATGATATAAAATGTTCTATCAACTTCTTTCACATTTATTTTCTTATTATTTAACAATTATCCAAATTTTCTATCATCTAATAGTCATTCTTTTTAATATCTTACTATTTATTTATATACCATACCTACCGAATTTCTCTAGCAAAAAATATTTTCAACTACATAGTATCAAGTGTTACAATAACCTCCCAACCTGACACTTCAAACACTTAGATTAATTTAATATTATCCTCACCATTTATATCTTCTAAACATTGAGCAACCTCTAAAGTTCTATATACCATTTAATCCATAACAACTTAATTAAATGCCCCTCTAATCCCTCTGTCTTTAGGAAGTTATCGTAAGTAATCTTTTAACATCGACTCGCATGGGTGATGTTAACCCAAAGCCTATTTATACAAGCTTATAAATAATTACCATCTAAAATAATAAAAATTATTACTATAAAAGATTGATCAATGCTTATATATAAACAAATTTACCCTTCGGATATTTGACTCTTAGATTTTTTATAAGGTAAAGATCGATTTGAATGGTTCAATGGGAAATACGGCTCTAATACAATTTGTAACGATCTGTTTGTTCTAAGCCACGAACCAAGTATTACAATATAAAACTAAGTGTCTCATAAATTAATTTTTATTACTTTATTAACATAATAAATAAATTCACGATGTAAATTTTCTTTAAAAAATGGAAACCTTGATCCATACACAAATAATTATTTAAAGTTCAAATTCTAAGTCAAACCATGAAATAAAATGTAAGGTAACCATAAAACGAACCAAAATCTCACTATTATGCAAAAATATCATAAATATAATAACAACTAAAATAAGAAAAAAAATCAATAGTTCAATAACTGAGTCATCCAGCTCTTTCGACTCTAAGTCACCGTTTATGTTCAGATTTGAGGAAAAAATTCCACATTAATAGTAAAAACACTAAACTATATAATTATAAGAAACAAATCAATATATTTTACAATATCATTAATTGGGTCTTTTAGTGATTATGATGAGTTTCAATTATACCAGGAAGGGTGGCCTTCTCATCCAGTTACAATCTCATGCATATACACATACGCTACGAGGTTTACGGTATGTAGTTACCGATATTTGCCATTCACTCACCATCTTGGTATCATAAATGTATAATTAGTCGTATTGCTTTATTAGGCCGTGTTACCCCTTTTGGCATGAGGGTAAGTATTTCCTCTTTCAAATAAATTTAAAGATGTGGCCCTATGATGGACTGAATTAATTCCTTGACCCCAATTGCGATGGGTGCATAGTGGTCGAAACTAATTATACAACAATTGTCTGAACTAACTTCGTTTTTCAACGATAAATTTTAATATATGAAAAAAATATAAAAATTAATGGTGCGTGTGTTTGCTCCTTATATGGGCATGCGCCTTTATTGAGCGCATCAACCAGTGTGCCCTCTTTATTCTTAGTTACCCTGATGCGTGATTGTCAATCTTCTCTAATGATTGGATGAATTCTTTTTTCCTCTGTGGGGTATTTATCTTTGTTGCTCATCTTGTCTTAAATGTCCTTCTTTAGAACACACAAAGACTTGAGACCATAACTCTTTTGTTCTCCTATGATAATTTGTACTATGCTTACGTATATCAAATCCAACCATTTATGAATAACTACTGTATCAGTTAAGTGTATCGTCCAAACAATCAAATTGCATTCCAACCTTCAGTTTAAACTCATCTGCTATGATAAGATAGAATGTTGTAATATATTGGCCTAATTCTTCTTCGTCATATGTTTTTTCTTCAAGATTGTCCATTCTTAAAAAAAACAAAATTTATAAAAACTAAGAATATTTTCAATTAAAATAGACACACTAAACATTCTTTAATTAAGTCAAAGTACTTTCGAAGGCTTAACTCTTACCCGATTCTGATATTCAGCGGGATTTGTTCTTTGCTAAAAGATGTAATTCTAGCCACCACGACTCCGGTCACAAATATTGTTGACTTGAAAATATATTTTTTAACACCGATTGAAACATAAGTACAATAAATCAAAGCAACAATTATGTCGTAAAAATTTTTTATTTTCATTGTATAAAAAATTCACTGTGTGATTATAAATGTTGCCACTGAAGCCTATTAAAAAAATTAAATTCAAAGTTAAAAAATAGCACACCCTCATGTGAGCAGGGAACCGAGTCAAGTTTTTTCCGAGTCTGGACCATGGCGGCAGGTGATTGCGGGGGGCCGCGATGGTGCAGTCGCAGGTATGGGGGGTGTAACGACCCAGCCCAAAGTGCAACGTAAATTGGCTAAGTCATTTCTTTAAAATGGGTACCCCGAAAGTTAAAGATCTATAGTCTATTCCCACTTATAAACATGATCTTCTCCCAGTAGGTATTAGATGTGGGACTAAGTTGAGGGATCTCACAATCCACCCACCTTAGGGAATTTCGTTTCCGAAATGCCTATTCTTGGCCCGTTGCTAGCCCCAGCCCACGACCTTTCTGGCCCGTGACCGGTAGCCTAGCCAACGTTCATAATCCAGCCCACCATCTAACACGGAACCAGGTCGGCTCTGATACCATTTGTAACGACCTGGCCCAAAGTGCAACGTAAGGGCCAAGTCATTTCTTTAAAATGGATACCCCGGAAGTTAAAGATTTATAGTCCATTCCCACTTATAAACAAGATCTTCTCCCAGTAGGTATTAGATGTGGGACTAAGTTGAGGGATCTCACAGGGGAGGGGGGGCCAGCATCGGGCGGGCTGGTGGGGGGCTACAATGGGGGGCGCTGGAGGAGTCGGCGGCAGGGGAGGGGGCGGGGCGGGGCAAGGGGCAAGGGGCGGCGGGGGGTGGGGCAAGGGGCGGGTGTGGGTGGGGGGGGGGGACAAGGGGGCAGGAGAAGCCGGGCTGCGGCGACGGGTGCGTGGGTGGCAGCGGTGGGTGTGGGGAGGGGCAAGGGGCGGAGGGGGGTAAGGGGCGAAGTGAGGGCAGGGTGCGGGAGAAGCCGGGCGGCAGCGGTGGGTGCGGGGTTGATAGGGGCGGGTGTGTGTGTGTGTGGGGGGGGGCGGGGGGTGTAAAAAACCCACGATTCGAGTCAGGGTTTTATATTCAGAACCGGTCGGTTCGACCGTTATTTTTGAGTCGAGTCAGTTTCAGAACACGTGTACTGAGCCGACGCCTGTCTCGTGTATAAGCCATCAGGGTCATGTGTACCCAAGTATATGATGATAACGTCATGAACACAGCAGAAAAGAATGAGTTATCAGAATATATGAGAGTATGCAGTTCATTTTTTTATTATGATATATAATGGATCGTAGAATTAGTTTTAGGCCGTTTACCGCGTTAGGATGCGTTACGGGCATTTGGGTGGGTTGATAGTTCTAGAGCATATCATTATGACTTTTTGGTGTTGTTTGATTTTATGGGATTTTTCCCATTTTTTATGATTTTTTTTAGGATTTAATACGTCTTAGTTATTATACTTGACTCGAGCCGGAGACGAATCAAGTCTTATTTACGAAATCGCCACCCCAGTTATTTCTCCCCTCCCAACATCTTCTTCCCAAACCCCGATGCCGCCCCCGTGCAGCGTCGCCGACGCCGCCCGGCTGCCGATAGTCGCCGCCTAGCCCCACGATGACGTCGTCGTGTTGCCCCGACCAAGTTCGGCCCCCACCGGGCCTCCGCGACGCGAGGAAGCCACACCGCGACGCCGCGCCCGCGTTGCGCTTCCGTCGCCGATTCCGCCGCCGGCAACCAGCGCCGCCACAATTGGTCGGTCGCCTCAGCACCCTCAGCCCTCCAGTGACTTTCCCCGACCGAAACGGAGGCCATCGCCGCCCTGGCCAGCCGGATCTAGCCACCCATCGCCGTCGGCCCTGTTTATGCATTTTTCGGCGAACCACCACCTCCGTTGGCAGCGTCGACCTCGTAGATGAGTCGGGCTCACCGAGCCGGTTCCAAGGGTACCCAACACAACCACTTTCCGGCCAGTAGACGCCGCCGGCGACTGTTGCCGGAAAACCGCCAGAAAGCTGCCGGATAACCGCCGAAAACCGTCAGAAAACCGGAATTTCAGGAATTTGCCGGAATTCACCGGATCTTCCGCAGGGCTCACCCAGTCGAGTCCAATCGAGCTTCGGACGCCGATGAGCACCGAATTTGAGCTCCAAGACACGCGACGGAACCCTAGCCGTCGTCGATTGCCAACGATGTGAGGTATAATTACCTCCGATTTGATTATTTAAAATTGATGATGATTGTTAGCACAATATGATAGGATTGAGTGATTCTCATGATAGAAGTCTGAGCATGAAAGAAGTAATGATATGTATGATATGATTGGTAATGAGTAAATATTAAGTGATCCGATGATCTAAAGTAAATTTGAGCATGTTAATCGGGTACGATGTAACTTAGGAAAAACACAGTAAAATTAGTATAAATAATATTAGTTAGAATTATTTTCATATTTATGATTATTTGATTGTTGATTGACGGTCATTGTGTGTGATTCATCAATTAGTTAGCGGGCGTTAGTATTTAGTTTTGATGTGTAGGTACGGAGTAGGAGCTCGCCGCCTAGGCGCGATGACACGCTTGGAGCTTCTACCAGGTCCGTTTAGGACTCGATTCTATTTTATGTCTTTCTATTGTATGTTTATCTTATCATTTGCAGGACGGGTTAAGTGGCGTTTTATTGGATCCCACTTAACTCGGGCCATCTAGCCGAACAGATTTCCGGATTAATAACCCCTCGAGGATGAGATCCCTCGAGGATGATTTCGAAAATAAGATCCACCACAAGTTGCCTTCGGGCCTATTATATAAATCCCTACCCAGCCCTATATATATGTAGTTTTTGCATTTTCAGTGAGACGAGAGATGGAGAAACCGACTGCACGTACCATGAGCGGATGCCATGATAGTCAAAGCGGGCTCTGGATTAGTGCCAGCGGACTGTTCCATTCCCGAGGGTTCCTGACAAATCCGCGTTTGAGTTCCTCACACCCGGAGAACATGGAGGTTTACGGGTACTGTTTAGTACAGCACATGTCTGGACTTGTGGTTCAAAGGGTATTAAAGGCGACTGCCTGAGAGTACTCGGCCTTTATGCTCAAGGCCAGGAAAAATATGGAGGTAAGGAGAGGGCTTAGGATAAAGTTTTATGTGAAGTATTGAAAAAGAAGTGCCGAGAGCGGCACAGTACCAGCAGCAGATCAGTAAGTTCGGGATGCTACCGGGTCTGCAGCCCAGTGGCTGCTCAATAGTGCCCTTCAGAGTGTTCACGTGGAGTATATGATGTTTTCTTTCATATGAGAGTTTGCTCTCATAGCCAACTTGTTATAGTTATTTTATTTTCCGGACCAGTAACACTTGTTACTGACGTGTTTTTATACTATATGTAGATAACAATTACGAGTTGGAGGAGCTAGCTTGGATGGAAGAGCAATGATGTCATTTGCACACATGTCAGTCGATAGAGTAATTAATATTTTGTTATGATGTTATTATCTTGAGAATGACGTGAAATGTTGAGACATGATATGATGTGATTAATGCTTAAGATATGATGATAGGACGTAATTAAATGCTAAAAGATGATGAGATGATGTGAACAGAAATAGATTGGGCAATGGAAGCATGGTGGGTTGAGACCCAAGTTCTAGAATGAGCTACAACATGTTAGATTTTGTATTTTGTATGAATGAAATTGCTTGATAAATAGTTATATATATATTTGCATATGTATATTTGATAAGGTGGCCCCTAATTGTATTTTTAGGGGAAACTCGTGTCCGTTATATTTTAAAATTTTTATTAATTTTATTGGGATTGTCTTGGTGTGTATTTTGATTTGCATGTCATCATGTAGTACTATGTTAGGATTTGTGCATTCATCCATGCATTGAGAGTTATATCTTCATTTTAAGACGCCGAGATTGGATCCGCACGAGTTGGGTTTGGGTTAGCCGACCTAACTGGGGCCTATAACATGCCGGTTCGGTTCACGAGTGTGAACCGGATTTGGGGTGTTACAGGGGAGCAGAGACAAGGGCGCGTGTGGAGGGAGCAGAGGGCGGGAGAAGCCAGGCGGCGGCGATAGGGGTGGGGTTAGGGGACCGTTGGTGGGGGAGGGGCCGGGGCTGGGGGGTGAGCAAATGTCTCGTGGGTGGCATGGGTAGCGGGGGTGGCCTTTTATAGGCCGGGGATAGCAGGAATGTGGGGGGCGGGAGGGTAGGAGGGCAGGAGGGCGAGGGCGCACGAGAAAGATGATGGGGGCTGTGGTGTGAGGTAGTTGATTGTGGGCCACCGTATCTGGATTCGGTGGCCTATAATACGAACGCTGCATATGCGCTATATTTTCATGCAGTGCTTAGCAAAACTCTCGTGTGTGTGTGTGTGTATATATATATATATATATATATATATATACACTCAAATCCACCAAATTCAACTATTAATCTGATTAGCCAATTAGTATGCATAATCTGAAACATACACCCAAATTAATCGCATCAATAATATTATTATATCAAGAATATTATTGGGTAAAAATTATTGTCAAAAGAAAAATATAATCAAATTACAAAATGTTATAACTTCCATTTGCATAATCTCGGTTCCCCCCAGGCAAGAAAAGATGGTTGGTTGTCAAGATAAAGACATCCAATCATTTAAAACTTTGTATTTATTTATATGGATGATATTTTTGGTTTCACGTCCCCTCAATTTTAATTTTGGTATTATTATATTAGGTAGAAGGAAGAAACTAGCATAAAACTATCGTCGGATGATAATATCTATTAACTACTGGAATGTCAAAAATACCATTCAATGATGATTAAATGTCATTTTTTTATTAGGTATTACAACAACATTAGTTGTACAACCTTATAGAAATTAAATGAGTAATCTTTAGAAGAGTTGGCCGCAAGGTCTTACTGAAATTTTAAAAATCTTATAAAACATGATTAATGGGTTGTAATATATCAACGTTATGAACTATAAGATATTACAACGAATTAGCATTCTGACAAAATGATAAATCAATACCACAGTTGTTTTGTCTTTCGAGTTTAAAGATAGTCGGTGGGCCACTGGGCCACGCGAATTGTTTTAATTGGGCTTTAATGATCAAAGTTGGACTTACCTGGGCTTGGATCGACGTCGTTGATCTTTTGTTTGGCTTGGAGGTGAAAGTTTTTATCATTAATTAATCAAATACGGTGAACGTTTTTTATCATTAATTAATCAAATACGCCATCTTTATTTTTTTGGAAAATAAAAGCACGCATAATTATGCATAATGTATGATATAAAATGTTCTATCAACTTCTTTCACATTTATTTTCTTATTATTTAACAATTATCCAAATTTTCTATCATCTAATATCTTACTATTTATTTATGTACCATACCGACCGAATTTCTCTAACAAAAAATATCTTCAACTACATAGTATCAAGTGTTACAATAACCTCCCAACTTGACACTTCAAACTCTTAGATTAATCTAATATTATCCTCACCATTTATATCTTCTAAACATTGAGCAACCTTTAAAGTTCTATATACCATTTAATCTATAACAACTTAATTGAATGCCCCTTTAATCCCTCTGTCTTTAGGAAGTTATCACAAGTAATTTTTTAACATTGACTCGCATGGGTGATGTTAACCCACAACCTATTTATACAAGCTTATAAATAATTACCATTTAAAATAATGAAAACTATTACTATAAAAGAATGATCAATGCTTATATATAAACAAATTTACCTTTCGAATATTTGACTCTTAGATTTTTAATAAGGTAAAGATTGTTTTGCATGGTTCAATGGGAAGCACGGTTCTAATACAACCTGTAACGATCTGTTTGTTCTAAGCCACGAACCAAGTATTACAATATAAAACTAAGTGTCTCATAAATTATTATTTTTATTTATTTATTAACATAATAAATAAATTCATGATGTAAATTTTCTTTAAAAAATGAAAACTTTAATCCATACACAAATAATTATTTAAAGTTCAAATTCTAAGTTAAGCCATGAAATAAAATGTAAGGTAACTAATACTCAAAATAATCTAAGATTATAAAACAAACTAAAATCTCACTACCATACAAACATATTATAAATATAATAACAATTAAAATTAGAAAAAAATCAATAGTCTAATAAGTGAGTTTTCCAACTCTTTCGACTCTAACTCATCATCTATACTCACATATGAGGAAATAATTTCACATTAGTGATAAAAAGACTAAATTATATAATTATAAAAAATAAATCAATATATTCTATAATATAATTAATTGGGTCTTTTATTCATTATGAGCCTATGATGAGTTTTAATTATAATAGGAGGGGTAGCTACCTCATCTAGCTATAATCACATACATACGTACATACGCTATGAGACTTACGATCTATAGTTATCGATATTTGTTATTCACTCACCATCTCGATATCATAAATATTTAATAAGCCATATTACTTTATTACGCCCGGTTACCCTTTTCGACACGAAGGTAAGTATTTCTTCTTTCAAATAAATTTAAAGATGTGGCCTTGTGACAGACTGAAATCAATTCCTTACTCCGGTTGTGATGAGGGCATAGTAGTCCAAACTAATTATACAACAATTTTAATATTTGAAAAAAGTATTAAAATTAATGGTGCACGCGTTTGCGCCTTAAATGGGCATGCGCCTTTAATGAGCGCATCAGCCAGCCGCGGCAATCGCCACTGCGACCCATCTAACCCCACAACCTTGGGGGTGGACCACAACCATTGCATGCGAGAGTGCCCACTGTTGCACGAATCGGCCGATTTCGTGCGGAATTGGCCGATTTAAATCGGATCGGCGCGATGCGGATCCGATTTCGGGGCCGACTCGGTCGGCCCCGAATCGGCCTCGGAATCGGCCGATTCTGACCGATTTAACTCGGAATCGGAATCGGCCGATTTAAATCGGAATCAGTTTTTTAATGAAATTACTAAAATACCCTAGGTATGATTTTTATTAAATTATTTAAGCATGGGTAAAATGGTAATTTGGATTTTAAAAACCTAAAATCAAACCCGCTCCCCCACGCTGCCGCCGCTCGTTCGCCCGCCGCCGCCCCGTTTCCGCCCTCCGCCGCCCCCGTTTTCGCCCTCCGCCGTGCTCCCCGACTCCGGGCTCGCCGCCGACCGGGCTACCGACCTCGTAGCCGACCTCGCAACCTGGCCGCCGAAGTGTGGCCGAGACCGAATCGGGCTATGACGCACGAATCACCGCGACTCGCCGCCGCTCCGGGCCGCCTCGCCGCCGGCTGCGGGCCGCTGACTGTTCGTCCGACCGGGATGCCGACATCCTCTGACATCGCCGCCGCGAGACTCGCCGCCGGCCGGGCCGGCAGCGGCGGCGGCGGCGAGGGGGGTAAAGAGTGGCATTCTCGTAATTAAAAGTTGACTCGAGTCTAACTCGAGTCAAAAATAATAATTAATTCTAAATAATTTAAAAAAATCTTAAAAAATATTTAAAAATATCAGAAACTATAATACACAGAATAATATCAAAATAACATCAATACCCAATTTTAATATATTTATATTATAAATTATCAAATTATTATATATGACCGATTAAATTAATTTGGACCGATTCAACTGAACCGATTCTTGGCCGATTCAGACCGATTCCTGGCCGATTCAAACCGATTCCGATTCCGATTCCGACTCCCTGGAAAACCGATTCCGATTCCGACTCCCTGGAAAACCGATTCCGATTCCGATTCCGATTCATGCAACCATGCTTATGCCACTATATTTTGTGGTTATATATTACCATTTTGTCACAATCTGAAATTTATCAATGAAATATTTTGGTAATAAATTGTCACCTAAATATCGCCGAATTACATTAGATGTAAAAGTTTTTGTCAATCAAAATTTCGCAGATAAATTTACTCACAATCACCTTTTGTCCCCGAATTTAAGCCGCCCATTTACCACTAACTGATTTCAAAGAACTGGACTTGGAAACGCTAGATGGAGAGGCCGGTGGAGAGGGTCACCACTGTCATTCCATCGAAGGGGAAACGCCCGGCGTCACTATCTGCGTCTCCATTTGGCATCCCAAAATATTTTCAATTTTAAACGCTGCAAAGAAGACAACGTCTTTAACCACGTATGAACAAGAAAAAAAACTGAAGAACTATATATTCTTTTCAAACAACAATCCTCAGACATTAATTAAATTGATAGATGATAAGCATCGGCTTTAATAAACATAATAAGCAATGGTCTTCAAAAATGAAACAGGCATCTTAATGACTTTCCGGAGCTTAGCAAATCAAATGCTTCGTTTATTTTAGAGAAGGGCAGTTCATGTGTGATAAAAGCGTCCATGTTCTACCTCTGCAAAAACGCAAGCAAGCGGACCATTTTATATCTCAAGTTGACTCCATATATATAGATTTGTATATATATAATAATTAAACCCGATCGGCATGCTTCTCCCGTAACAAAAAAACAAGATGAGTCGTGAATAATGTAGTTTACCCCTTTCAAGCACTTGTCGGCCAAATCCGGCAACTGTGTCTTTCCTTTGAAGTCCCCAAAGATGCAACCAACCTTCTTCCATCAAACAGCTCTATTGGATGGGTACTGAGCAGCTCTGGGGTGGTGTGGATTCCCAAGTTTGCCGTCAAGCTCCATCCCTTCAATAAAATTCCATAACAAAACACAAATTGTACTTCACATTGAGTTTGCAACTCTTGACCTCAACATACAGATGGGAAATGTTTATCTACTTATGAGAAAACTTGTCCGTAGAGCATATGATTGTCTTGTAGCACATATCAACGCTAAATGGATAAAAACAGACCACACTTATCATGACCATCTTTGGGTAAGACCTGTTGTATGATTGGGCCACATCTCTTGCCTGCTTTGAACTTTTTTGAAAGCACATGCGGGTGAATGATATATTCAAAGTATTACTCTATAGGATCTTAATTGGGCAGATGTCATGCAATGACTAGCAGAAATTTAGTTCATGAAAGGTATTAAATTCTACTACTTATGAGAGGATGGGGATCGCGTACGTCATGGGTTGACAAGAGGCTTCCCGGAGGACTTCCATGTTGCCTACACACTCAATGCTGTAGTCCACACCACCTTCACATATCTCCCTGATCACCTGTTTTCAGAAAATTCTGCAGTAAATAACATTGGCTTGATTCAATCTGTTATTGCTTCATACAGCCAAGGTCATACCTCGTGTACAGGCTTCTCGCAATGCCTTGAATCTATAAAATCCGTCAATCCCATCCCTTTCCCTACAATTTTTTGAGAATTTGAGAGGCAAGAAACAGAAGCAATAAACGTTTATGAGAAAATATTAGTGTAAAACCTTTCTCGAATTTTTCGGGGTTAATATCCATTCCAATAATCTTCGATGCTTTTCTTAGCCTTGCACCTTCCGCAACCTGTTTAAATCAGCTAATAATTGATTAGTAGTATCCCCATAAATCAATACATCAGTTTTCAGAATCCCAATGTTCAGATACTAACAGCAAGGCCAAAAATGGCCACAGTTGACCCGGCTTGCACATTTGCAGTGTTCCATGCAGCTCCCACTCCTTGCAAAAATTCAGAAACAATGGCTACCTCAAGTATAGTCTGTACATGGTGATCTGAATGCTAACATTATTGATGACTTTACATGTATAAACAGTACCTGTGGAAAGACCAGTGCTCGAGAGGGTCGTGGTCTTGAGATTGGCAGGTGGGTCGATCTTAAGTACACAGGCTGAGTCAAGAACAGTGTAGTGACTAAAGGTGGAGATGTTGAGGAAATGGTAAATGGATTCTCCGTCTTGGACCTAAATCTTGTCCTCCCATCCCCACTCATCACACTCTTGAATGGATTCACTCGGAACTTCTCGAAGAGGTTGGCCTTCTCCGACTTGCAGTTCCCGCAGGAGAGGCACTCCCCATTGAAGATTGGAATCACATAGTCCCCTTGGGCCAAGTCCTCCACACCTTCTCCTACCCTCTCAACAATTCTGTTCATAAAATTCAATTCACAGACACCGTTTGTTAAAAGACAAGTCACTTTGTTCGCCGGCCGATTGAACATGATAGATTGATGAGCAAAGTATGCTTACCCAGAGGCTTCATGGCCTAGTATGCGAGGATAGTTTCTTTGCATTTCGTTCTTTGGTTAATCACGGAGAATGAGCCGGTTCTCAATTAGTCAATTATCATCATATGTAGAGCAATTTGTTATTATATGTACCTCTCCCTTCCAAGCGTCCAAATCTATATGGCAGACTGACGCAAATGGAATCTTGACGCGAACTTCCATCTTCTGGAGGATCGACTTGTATACCCTCCAACACAAATGGTTTTCCCGGACCCCATACAACAGCAGCTTCACAAAAACAAAAACAAAAAGCGCATCATCGTGAGTGACAAATAGCAATATTTTGATACAACAATTTTATCAATCATATTGGTCGCATGTGAATCATTGGATCAAGAGGGATTACCCTTGCATGTGATGACCTTTCCTGTTGTAATCTCACTGGCATCCAAGGTATAAGCGGTGCTATAGCTGCCCATGATCTACTGAAATTCCCTTGCAATATGATTCGTACACTTAATGCTATGGTTCTTGTTTAAAGCAATAGTACTTTCTGCCAGTTGTTCCATCACATCCACCAATAGTACTGAGACCCGGGCGAGGCAGTTGGATACATATATAGTAATAATATAATATGTATCGCTAGCCAGCAAAATTAGTGTCGACCGGCGTTCCGCTGGCCGGCTTGGCCCAGTACTTTTGTATGTATTCGACACAATTATGTGTTATCATACGACCAAAGAAAGTCGTTATACATACCTGTCATTGTTGGTAATGAATTTTTTTATCCAAGGCTTATAATGGTCTTCAATTTGTCGTTCTCATATTCGTTTCAACTTATATATAGTTGCCAACGTATATAAATGGATGGAATGTATGTGGGCAAGTACGTCCTCATAATCTGTATCTATCTATCTATTTACTTAAATAAGTCGATTTTGGGCCATATAATTGTCTAAATTTTTTAATTTTTTTAAAAATTTGGAAAATTTTAAAGGTAAAATAATATAGACCATTAAATTTCATTAATGGCCTAGATTATATTATATAGACTTTCCTAATATGAAATGATAAAGTGGTAAAATAGCAATAAGAGATAAGTGAAAATTTAAGAAAATTAACAAAAGATATGTAGTAAGTAAAAACACGTGGCAAACAACTGTGAGTCTCCCTTTGTTATAGTATACTAATAACATATATTATAAAAATTATTTTCTAATTTTTAATATCAAAATTATAATTACAATTTTCGGATTTTTATTTGATTTATAATTTCTTGATTTCAAATTTATAATTACTCTTCTTAGGTATTTCTAATATTTGACACATTTATATATATTATATTAATTTGATAGAACTCTCACATAGTAATGTTAAAAGATTTTACAATTCTTATATTTGCTATAGTGATTTAAAAAGAATTTTCATACAAATTACCGTAAACAATTGTCTATTTACTTGTTAATTTATTTTATCCAAATTTATATGTAATTATAATTTAAAAATTAAATATTAAAACTTATATTTATATTATTATCCATGTTGTACAGCCCAGTCCAATTAGGCAAACTGATTGGCTTTAGTATTTCTTCAAAAATGATCATAAAATATGTCATTATATATATCATTAAAGACGCTTGGGCTTGGGCTTTGTTAATTAGATAAGCATTAATCAATTTTGAAGCAAGTAATTATAACAGAATGGTTAACCAATTTCCAAGAGTTTTAACGTTGTCATTTTTCACCATTTTACTGGTTTCGAAATGCGATTTTGAAAGAAAAAATACAGTTAACTACCGCTTACATGAGGTGTGCTACATCTTAAAGCTAATTTTATAAAAGCTATGAGCTCTTCCCCTTTGTCTTACCCTTCCTCATATGATGTACATGACTTTGCAGTACTTTTATACTAACAATCCAAATAAACCACTAAATCCAACTGTCTATCACGGTGTCTATATTAATTAAACAATTAATGTGATGGAAGTTGTCAAATTTTTACACAGACAAGTTTTTACCAATCTTAAATCATCTTACTGTATATTCTTCTCGCGTGGAATAGCCAGTTAGAGAAGATAGATCAGACAGAGAAGCTCTAGTGGTGACGTCCAGCCAACAACGGTTTTAATGTTCTACTTCCATCTTCGGCACCCAAACTCGATCAGGCATACGAAACATCTAATACCCTTCACTGCTCAACTGTTGGCGGAATCAGTGCCTTTCTCATATCTGGCTCCTCATTTAATGTTTTCTGTAGCTCAACCAGTCCAAACTACATACTATACAAACTAATACATGCAACTAGTTCTTCACTTGCCAGATCATGTAAACCCTTCCCCCCTTGCCTTGTTCACCCATCAGAGCACTTACAATCTCGGTCAAATGCTGGGTTTCATTGAGCAATGGTCCAATCAGTTATAATTTTGTGCGCTTCAAGGCCACGCTAACATGGAAAAGGAAGTGATCTCAATGTCTTTCCAGACTTGGAGAAATCAGTGGCTACCTCCAAGGCAGGCCCAAGCTTAGTTCACCACCATCATGCACTCCCTCCTTGGATTCGTTGATTATCATGCTTTACAACTCACAATCCATGAGGAACCATGCCTGCTTTTTGCAAAGAATTGAGTCTGAAGTCGTTACCGGTTCACAACAAAGTCATCAGTCACTTTGGATTCCACCCTTCCAGGAAGCATTTGACCATTACAACCAAGGATGAAAAGCTAAAAACTGTGATTCGAAAGTGAATGGTTAGTGGATTCTTGGAATGGGCACAAAATTGGTGCCTGATTAATCGTCTAGTCAAATTTCTAAACATGAATGACATAATATCAAGTACTCAATGTGAACAAATGGTTAAAAAAATATTACAGAAAAGATTTTGCAGAGCCATCCGAGCCTGCAAATGGTGGACTATCATGGGTAAGTTTAACCAGGAGGTAAAAAGCTCTCCAAGCCAATTTACCACCATTGTTTCTCAACAAAGTCAGTCAACAAAGTCGATCCAAATTGTATATTATTGGCCGGCCTTGATTTGACGATGCAAAAAGACGGGAAAAAATAATCTAAATGCCTAAACTTTAACAAGTTAACAATAAATGCAACTCAAATGTATGATGACGGCCTCCATGAACCCATTGTGTTAGTGTCCTTGAGCTCCATGTCTTGGAACAAGCTTCTACATATAGATATCAAAACCCAGCACCTGCCGGACCTTGGGGAAGATGAGGGCATCCAATAAATCCTCCTTCCCTCTGATTTTTGTGAAACCAATCCTGTTCCATGCCAATAGATTGAGTTAGTCGAGAACCTTTTTTTGTTTGCTTTTATGCCTTGGTCTTCCCTTACATCTAAGACCCTGAATGAGGTTCTTCAATAGAAGGTCCTGAGCTAGCTATTGAAGAAGATGAAGGTACATTTACACCTGTAAACAATGAAGCCTTTCAACGTCATTTACTAATCTTCATTATAGCATGACATTCATTTACTAATCCGCATACTAACTTGCTATATGGATCCCGGATGTAGAGGACACAGTGGCCGGAAGGGAGAGTATTCCGGCGCCGCCACCGGTCGTGGTGGCCAACTGTTGTGGCATGTAAGGATACTGAACAAAGTATGGCACACCAAAACTTGTCCTTTGAGCAGCCGGGTTACTTTGTGGATATTGTGGATAGTAAGGATAGAAG
>JAURVB010005720.1:0-14558 GCA_033002965.1 Piper betle
GCAAGCACATCTTACCAACAGATCAACTGTTCAATGAAACCAACTAGCTCCCAGCGCAAGTTGGAACACAGAGAAGAGCTAGCAGCAATACCTATAGAGGTAGAAGCTGATCAATCCCTCTTAGCTCCAAAATGGTCTTCAAAACCGCACATATTAGCTGAGCTTGACATATACCAACTTGCAATTTAAGAGAAACTTTAACCAACTGCTAGAAGTTAGTCAAGAAGGGTAGATCCAAGAAGCTGCTCGTATGTCTAAGTGGCTAAGATTTTCTTTCTCTGTGCTTGAATGTCTACAGCTAAGAAGATGGCAAACCTTCTCAGAAGTAACAGCATCGACTCCACCAGAAAAAAACACCATCCAATCTTGGGATGGGTTCGGGTCGGATATGGATTGTATATGACTATATCCAAATCCGACCTGAATCCAAAAATCTGTATCCAAATCTGAAGATTATATCTATTTTATTTATCATATCCGCATCCAATCCGAATCCGCATAACTCGAATCCAACCCGATTATCTAAAATAACACAAATTTTAATATAAAAATAGATTTAAAATAATAAAAATATTATTTTAAATATTTTAAAATATAATTTTATAAAATATCACATATTTGGATTGAATTTGGATTATCTGGTCCGAATATTTTTTTATATATTATATATTTGAAAAGTCTGAATCTAAATCCAATCCGAAAGTGTAAATGTGTCAGATTCAGACCAAATCGTGGATATCGAACATCCAAACTAGTGTTGCCAATGGGTCCGAGTAAACAAGGTATCCGACTCAACCCCACTTGAAAATATCGAGTTTGGGTTTAACCTTATTGGGTTCGAGTCTATGGATTCGGATTTTATTAATACCTGTTTCATATCGGGTCTCAAAGGACCCGAACCAGATAAATATTTATTTATTTTTTTAAATTTTAGTTGTTCTTTATTTAATAGAGTATAGGTATAATATTTCTTATAAAATATATTATAATTAATTATAAATAAAAATACTCATCATAAAATATTTTATTTTTTGTGTATTTTATATTTATTATTGGTTCAGGTTCAGTTTGGTCGGGTTTGGGTTGGCTAATTCGGGTTCTGGTTCAGTTTGGGTATAAGTTGAAGAAAACCTATTCAGGTTCGGTTCCGGTTCGGGTCAGGTATTTCTTATCAGTTCGGGTTCGGGTCCCGTAAAACCCGGACCGATTCGACCTGTTGGTAACACTAATCCAGACCCATCCCTAATCCAATCATTTTGCTGGATACCCATTTCATAGAAGTCTTAGCTATATGAAAATACTTTTTCTTTAGTAATTCAATTTACCGCAATTCGTCTGTCATTATTCATTGTAGTATATTTATATCTAAAGTTATATCAAATGGACATTAACACTGCATTTTTGAATGATGAGAATTCGTAGCTACTACCAGTGCAGTGCAGTAGGGTGTTTGGTTGAGACATTTTCTACATTATTTAAGAATTACATATTCATCTTTGCGTCATGTGACTATCTTTTCTGATAACTAGACAGTCATAGCTTACACTAAATATCTCAAATATCATAATAAAATCAAACACATTGATATCAAGTTTAATTTCATCAGAGACATAGTACAATAGAATAAAGTGAAGTTGAAATATATTTCAACACATCAATGGTTGGAGATTAATTTACCAACCTATTGTTCGAGATGTGTATAGCTCTCATATTAGAGTAACTAGATTATATTCCTATATTTTATGTATTTCATTAGACTTTGTTATATTTTTTGCTATTTATGATAGAGATATGTTTTTCATTTCATTGTAATTGTACTAGCACATAGGAATAGTATGTCTAATGGGATGAATGAGTCACTCACCTAGTATTCACCTCTATTGTTCGAGAGCAATGAGAGATGAGATATCAGTACTTCATGTCATGTATGTCGCCTTGATGTAGATTAAGATGAGATCATTTTCTATAATGGTCAATATGGTTTCCCCCACAACCATATATCTCATAGATAGTCAGACATGAGACTTTAGATAAATACAATGTTGATGTAACTACGTTAAGTGTTTTAGGTCAGTTATTATTGAATAGTGATTAGAAAAAGATCTGTGTGGTGTTGATTATAAACATTGGCTCTTTATGATTAATTCTCTTTTTAAGATGGAAATACTAAGTTCAATAAAAATTTAGTTGATGATTTACTTAAAATGTTGGGTGAGAATAATGCATTAGTTCAAGCTTTTAGGATGGCAAGGGACAAATTTAAGGATACAACATTGACACATCTAAAATTGCAATTGAAAAGTACAAGAGTAAGTGATGGTAGTCAAATACAATATGCCAACATGTAATGAGCTTGCAGCTTTGATCATTGGCAATGATGGAATAGATGAACTAGGAAGAGAGATAATTATTGAAGAGAAACAACGAAACCTTCAACGTATTACATAAATACATTCATCATTCATGTCTTTACAATATCCTTTACTATTTCCATGCAGTGAAGATGGATATAGACATGGTATACTGAAAACTTAGAGAGACCCTCAGAAAAAGATCAAGAGAGCAGAAATAACTACGAGGGAGTATTATGCCTCCAGGTTGCAACAAAGATTAACAAAAAAACGACTATACCCTTCAGCAACTGATTAATACACCAATTAATTGTAGATGCATGCACATCAATTGAAGAGAGACGACTAAATTGGATTAGGCATAATCAATTAGTGCTAAGATCTGACTCTATATGACATTAAAGACGCTATTTTAAAAGGAGATACAAATGCTAATCAAGTGGGAATAATAACGATTTTACCTTCCTCCTATACTGGAAGTTCCCGGATGAAGAGTGCAAATTATCAAGACACAATGGCTATCTGTACACAACCGGGATATCCAGATATATTCATTACTATAACGTACTATTAGAAATTATTATTTAATTTCTATTTATTTACTAAAGATTGTGACTGTCCTAAAGGTAATAACCTTATCTAATTGATACAAGTTAGACCAGACTGTCAAAGTTATATCACACGAATATGTGTAACATGTCAAGCGTCAAGTATTTAAATACTTTTAGTATTAACCAGAAATATATATTTATAGAGAATGAGGATGTATGATTCAATAGTAACAACTTTTGGCCTAATAACTTTGCATCAGAGGTTGTTAGCTTTAGGAGAGTCACAACCTTTAGTAAATAAATAGAAATTAAATAATAATTTCTAACACATACAACCCAAAATGGGATACAATTAGAAAAATGCAAAGAAAACTCGGAGATATGAGTAGAGGCATACGCCCAGATATTGCGTCAAGAGTTTATCACATCAAACTCAAAAAAATGATAAGAGAGATAAAAAACAAAAAGATATTTGGAAGAGTACTTGGATGTAAAACTATCGTTATTTTTATTATTTTTTAAATACAAAACAAATTTATACAATGTAATGACATATTTCATAATTATTCTAAGGTGTGTACGTAATAGGGTTCCAACAATGAGGTCTACTGCATGCTCATTTGCTTCTATTTTTGCATCCCAAAGATAAACACCCGATTGCTAATCAGATAGAGATTATTTTAGTTGAAATTTCTGACAAAAATACAGATGAGATTTGTTACCTTGCAGTCCAAAATTATATGACGAACGGGCCATGTGGATACGATCGAAAAAATGCATAAATTGCCGATTCCGAGTCGAAATCGGCCGATTCTACTCGGATCGGAGGAAAACCGATTCAAAAACTCATTGAATCGGTTTTCATCCGAATCGGTCCGTGAATCGGCTGATTCAAGCTGATTTTGACCAATTCGAGCTGATTCGAAATTGCCCCAAATCGGCCAATTCCAGGCACAGGGGCGGGAGCGGAGGGGTGGGGCGGCGGCGGCAGCGGGGAGGGACAGGGCGGGGCTGGCGGGGGAGGCGGGGCGCGGTGGGTGCAAGACGAGGCGCGGCAGGTGAGGGCGAGGGCGGGCGGGGCGGTTCAGCTTGGTTTGCCCCAGTGTGGCAGGTTGGTGGGACCTCGTCGTGTGGTTTGTTGTGCTTTAGGTTTAGTTTATGGTCTTCTCGTGTGGAGAGTTACTTTGGTCTTTTGGTTGGTAGAGTTTTAGGCCATGAAGGTCAAAACTAAAAATCAGTAGTGGGCTCGTTGTTGGTGCCGTGCGTTTCAGTTCACGTCGTTCGGTATTTGCGCGCAGTTCGTGTCTTCGCGTGCGGCTTTTGGTCGGATGGATTCAGTGCAGTTGCGAGTTTTGTTCGGCATGTCGAGAGCTTTTCGATGGGGGTATATTTGTATTTTTGCGCCTAGGACACATGACATGCCAAGTCAGCAGGGTGTCATGTCGACTGAGCGAGCTCGGTGTCATTTGATTCACAATAAAGCGATATTTCCATTGAATCCTCGTTCACATTTGCCGAACTTTCAGTCGCCGGAACTCCGCCGTCCGGTCACCTTTATCCGTTTCGTAAGTTGTGTTTTTTCTTTGTTGAGAGATCTATCGAGGAATGTGAACGATTTTCGATTGGACACCGGAATTATCGCCGACATTTCCCCGAAGCTGCCATCGTGAGGCTGTTTTAACCCACCGGAGTTGTCACTTTCCGCCGTACTCCATTTCCGGACTCACAGCCGCCATTTTTGTGTTCACCGACGAGAGGGGCGTCGATATGGGCAGTATCTGATGGTCTCTGCCGCGTGTCACTGCCGGTAAGCAATTGTTTTTTTTCCATTTGCTGTTGGCCCCTTTTTGGGCATTTCATCATCTCTTGAATTTGATTTCGAAGACCAGTAGTTATCCCTACCTAAATTACCCTATATTATAATAATAAGTCTTAACGGTTTCTGTGTGATGTGAGGGTGAAGGTCGTGCATCGTCACGTGCTTGCTTAATCGAGTCCACTCGGAGGTGCCCTTCGGCTCTTTTCACCCCATTCCTTAAAGGGGGCTTGTACGGCAACCCATTGTATCAGGATGATGTTCTTTATGGATACATGTGCTCCGTACTTGTATCCTTGCATCCATGAGTTTCTCACGCTCGAAAAGGCATAAAATTTACACGTATCATATTTTGTGGCGTAACTCATGACTGCGGGGTATCCGGAGAGTAGTGCATGGAGGTTCGGGGAGGATAGGTCAGGAGCTCCCATCTGCAGGTAGTGCGCTGCCGGTGTAGTTTCCTTTTGAGAGATTTCTTGACGCCGGAGATAGGACCTTTGTGTTTTATAATTTTACGTCCGATATAGGATCACTCCCATTTGTCAGTTTGACTTAGTTATGTATCTAGACCAATATTTTGTACTGACATGCTTTCTTTATTATTTATGTAGGTTTGCTAGTGTTGTGTGAGCCGGTGGACATGCGAGGAAGGTCGAAGCTTCACTTATTATATCTTTGGCACTCGTCATATTTTGTTGTGTTATTTTTTCCATTTTAGGGAAAGACTTTGTTTATTTTCTTTTTATTACAAATTCCTTGCCATAACTCATTTATTGGAAAATTTTGGTGTTACATTTTGACCTGCTATGGTTATAATATTAATAACTCCCTAAGAGAATTTATTTATTCCTTTTATATTTTTTATTTCTTTGTTGTTAAAATGTTTTCCGTAATAGTTGTTTCAATTTCGGGCTTTTCTTGAAATGACGAGCTTGTTGTCGGGATTGGGTCAGGTTATGAAATGTGCTTATTATGACTTAACATTCTGGTCGGGTTCATGGGGTTTGAACTGGCGAGGATGTTACATATCTACTCTTGTTAATGAAAAGGGAACTCAATACTTGCACAAAATTGAAAGTATTAGAATCAGCCAATGCAAATTAAAGAAAAAATTATAAAATACGATAAAAATATTTCTTGTAGAAGGTCACGAGTTTGAATCTCACTAACCTTAATTTCTTTAAAACAGCAAAATAAAAATACATTAAAAATACCCATGTGGACTTGTCATCAACATGTTAAAGAACTACCTGACATGACATGCCGTTAACATGTTAAAGAACTACTTTTAAAAAATAATAAACCACTTGTGTGGACTTGTCGCAAACATGTTAAAGATCTACTTTTAAAAAATAATAAGAAAGAACAAAAAATGACGTGTGGAAAATCCAAGCCAAATCATTGGCTCTACAAAAGCATTCTTCACTTCATTCAAAGAAAAAAAAACACCCTCTAAACTACTCATTCAAAGAAGATGATGAACCTTCTCAGAAGGAACGGCATTGACTCCACCAGAAAAAAAACACCATAAATCATTTTGCTAGATACCCATTTTATAGAAGTCTTAGATGGATGAGATTCAATCCTTTGGAGGCCACCTACTTTTAATGAAAAATGAGTGCAATCAGATTATCAAATTAAGCCTTTAAGAAAATGCTGGGAAGGAAATAGGAAGGTGGACGCGGGAAAAGAGCAACTCGAATGACTTCATAGCACTATTATAATCTCGTCAACTGCTGCATTGGATTATAATAATTATTGGCGAAAAAAATTATCATCATTATACTAATAAAGTACTCTCTGTATTGGTAGATCATCAAACACCAATTTTGCATCTGTTTTCTGTTTTGCTTCGGTCGATCTCGGCATATTCACTTCAAAAGTACTAGTACACTAATTCCCATCTCGTCAATTTATGATTTTTTTTCTGGATTCTTAAAGTTCTTACGTTTCCAGTTAAAGTCTGTTAGTATTTCTTCCGAGCATGCTTCATTTTTAGTTTTTATAAAAAAAAGGTTTATTTCTAAGTTGGCATAGTAGCTGATTGTTTGATGAACGTTTTCATAATACTATGTGCTAGCTGACTACACCTAAATCATACCCGGTGTGCAATTTGATTTTTTTGTTAGTCTGATGGAATTCATAATACTCTGTAAGTTGGGTTTGATTTGAATCCTCTCACATTGGAACCTTGATGAGCTGCTCCTGAATATGATTGAAAATTAAACATCGCCGGAGACCATTTCAGCTGTGTGATTGTAGACTATGTGTTATCCTTGGATTAACCCTCTTGCCTTCCCTTACTTATGCCAGGTGATTGAACACTTTGTATTGGCTTGCCAACAGCCTCAAATGGCTTTCCCATTGACCCCAGAGGCAGCTCTGTGCAGCTGTTTCAGAATTTTATTGCAAGATCTGGCTCCAATCCTCCGTTCCAAGGACCTTTTAAGCTGTTGGGAAATTGGGCTGGAGCTGAAAATTTTTCAAAAGAAAATATCGAAGGTTCATGATTTGCTCAACAATGCTGAAGAGAGAAGCCAAGAAATATGCGTGAGCAGTTGGATGGACGATCTTAGAGAGCTATCGTATGACATGGAGAACCTTGTGGATAAGATGAATATTGAGCGTGTTCGGATGGAGCAGCAAGTAGCCATTCGGAACCAAGCTGGCACTAGTCATCATGTGGCCAATATTAGATATACTTTTATGGACAACATAGCAGACTATAGGCCCCACATGAATAACGTAAAGGAATGGATGAACGATGCCTTGGGAAGGCTAGATGAGGTTCTAGTGGAGGCGAATGGCCTTGAATTGAAGCCGCAAGTAGCGGGGAAAAGCCCAGTGTCAAGTATTGCAAGTAGAGTTGAAGCGGGTGTTGGTGCCTCTGTGGACAAATCTGATGTCTATGGCCGACAGAAGGATCAGGAATTTGTAATCCAAGAATTACTGAGCTTTAGTCATTCAAGCAAGAAGAACTACTCCACAATTTCCATAGTGGGAATTTGAGGAGTGGGGAAGACCACCCTTGCACGACTTCTTTTTCATGACCAAAGGGTCCCAGATTTTGATATACGAAGTTGGGCTTGTGTTTCCGATGCATTTGACTCCACGAAGGTAGTAAAAGAGCTTATAGAGTATGCCACCGGAGAAAATGTGTCCAATATGGCACCTTCGGCATTGCGCCGTCGCCTTGAAGACATGCTCAAAGGTAAAAAATCCTGATTGTGTTGGATGATGTTTGGGAGGTGAAAGCGTGGGACTCGCTTAACGTGTCATTCACTCATTGTGCAGAAGGCAGTAAAATTCTTGTTACCACTCGCAATAAAAATGTTGGAAATTGTATCAGTAGCAATGAATACTACGAGTTAAAGACTTTGGAGGATGAAGACTGTTGGCATTTGTTCAAAGGAGTAGCTTTTGGAGAAGTGGTTGATGAAAATTTGGAAAAGATAGGAAGGGAAATTGTGAAGAAATGTGGAGGAGTTCCTTTGGCTGTGAAGGTGATAGGGAGCACCCTACGGTTTGCTTCCGCTGAAAGGTGGGAGAACGCACTAAGCAATGAACTATGGCAGCTGGAAGATGTAGCAAGGGACGAAATTTTCCCAGCCCTAAAATTAAGCTACCGCTACTTGCCTTCTCCTATAAAGCGTTGCTTTGGGTACCTTTCCCTTTTCCCAACTGATTATGCGCTTGACCAATATGATGTTGTTCGGCTATGGATTGCAGAAGGTTTCATAGAAGATAGAGAGGGGAGATCGTGGGAGGACATTGGGCATGAATACTACGAGGAATTGCAGAGAAGGTGCCTCATTCAAGAGGATAACATGATGCATGACCTCATACATAGCCTAGTATGCTCAGTTTCTGGTAAATTTAGCCACCGTATAGCCAATGGTACTGGCTCATGTATGAATATGGAAAGTGTTCGACATTTGTCCGGGACTGGTGAGGAAATAGATCTTGGGGTACTCGATGGAAACAAACACCTTCGCACACTTTTTCTATTTAGTGATCATTTTTCAGAAAAGATTTTTGATCAAGGCCTCTTACGTGTGTTGGTATTGCGAGTACCAAGCTTGCCAGAGCTTCCCAGTTCTGTTCAAAATTTAAAGTGCCTTCGATACCTTCATCTCTCATGATGGGCAGTATAGAATATCTCCCAGATTCAATATGCGAGCTTCGGAATCTACAAACACTCGATCTTCGTTCCTGCTCCACTCTAAGAAGTTTGCCAAATGATATTGGAAGCCTTCAAAAATTACGGTATCTTTATCTCTGGAATGCGTCATTATCTAGCCTCCCTGATTCCATTTGCAAACTTGAAAAGTTGCGAGTGTTAAAGCTTGTTTCTTGCATGTCCTTTTCCAACTTACCTGATGAGATAGGAGCCCTTCAAAGATCTTATGGAGCTGAATCTTTCTGCAACTATAATTTCTCATCTGCCTAAATCAATAGGCAATCTTCGCAAGTTGAGAAATTTAGATATTTGTTATTGTGAGAGACTCACCCAATTACCGGAAGACATAGGGAACCTTCTAAGCCTCCGAGAGCTCCGTCTTCAACAAACTACTATATCTAGCCTCCCTGATTCCATTTGCAAACTTGAAAAGTTGCGAGTGTTAAACCTTAGATGTTGCGAGTCCTTTTCCAACTTACCTGATGAGATAGGAGCCCTTCAAGATCTTATGGAGCTGAATCTTTCTTACACTTCAATATCTCATCTGCCTAAATCAATAGGCAATCTTCGCAATTTGAGAAATTTAGATATTGATGGCTGCGAGAGACTCGCCCAACTACCTGAAGACGTATGCAATCTTTCAAGCTTGGAGAGGTTTTCTGGTATGAATATAGTGAGTAGAGGAGTGGAGAGGGTATTATTGTAATTGCATGTGTTTGAATGTAATGGGCCGGCGGGATGCAACAGGGCATGAGCTGGTTGTGAGTGGCGGCATAAAACAGAGCATCGTCATTGTAATGGAAGATTTTTGATATAGAAATTGCTTTTGTTTGTTTAGTTCTCTTCCGAGATTTTAGGAAGAACATTGAGGAAGCAGGACGTTGCCTGTTCCCTCGTCTCAATTCGATCCATTGCTCTCGACTTCCATTTCAGTTCGTCGTCGTCGCCATGGCGCCCACGAAACAGAGCGGAAAGCAAAGCAAGGGGAAGGAGAAGGAGATCCTATCCGAAGTTGGTGAAGAAGATCATACCAGATTGGTATCAGAGCCTGGCGAGGGAGGGACGAATTCTTTATCCAATTCGGAAGAATTAGCCCACATCAGGAAGGTACAAGATCATCTTCTCACTGCTTTTGCCGATATTTCTGCAAAATTCGAGTTGCTGTTACAGTCTGAGATGGAAAATGTTGGGAATAGAGGGAATCTTGATAATAGAGAAGGGATTGGGACGTCACATGTTAGAGTTTCTACAAATGGGGTAGATGTTGATGAACAATTGCAGGGAATTCACCATCATCACCAACAGGAGGAGCCATTGCTGTCGTCGGGCAATAGGCAGCACGTTTTGTTCAAAGGAGGAATGGAACGTGTTCGACAGAATGCCCAAGAAGGATTTCTGCATGCTGCTCCACCTGAAGACTGCTTGAAGGGATCCAAGATGAGTTTCCCTAAATTTGATGGATCAAAGAACCCCATCTCTTGGTTTAGTAGAGGAGAAAAATTCTTTAAATTGCATAGAATCGGTGAGAATCTACAGGTGGAGTATACTTGTTTCTGTGGCAAGCGGCTCGATCCGCCGTTTGATCTTTACCTAACCCCTTGTTCTTGCGGGGAGCCTTGCGGGAAGCCTCTCGATTGGCGAAGGGGCGGTAGCAGCAGCAGCAGCGGCGATGTGGATGGGCATCGGTGCTTGCATCTGTGCGTGCTGCAGTGCCACCCCGGGCCTTGCCCGCCTTGCAAGGCCTTCGCCCTGCCGAGGTGGTGTTCCTGTGGCAAGAAGACGATCGCCAGGCGGTGCTCGGATCGTGCGGCGGAACTGACCTGCGGACTTCGATATGACAAGTTGCTGAATTGCGGGCATCATCGATGCGAGAATGTGTGCCACGTCGGTCCTTGTGACCCCTGCCAGGTCCTGTTTACTGCTCCTTGTTTCTGTAGTAAGACAAAAGAAGTTGTTATGTGTGGAGAAATGGCGGTGAAGGGCGTAGTGGATGAGGCAGATGGACTCTTTTCTTGCAATTTGAAGTGCGGGAAGGGGCTTTCTTGTGGTAATCATAGCTGCGATGAGACGTGCTATCCAGGCCCCTGTGGGGATTGTGAGTTCTTGCCTAGTAAGATCCGAACTTGTCATTGCGGTAAAACCACATTGATGAGTAGCAGGAGTTGTTTGGATCCGATCCCAACTTGTTCGAACTCATGCGGCAAAACCCTGCATTGTGGGATGCACCTCTGCAAAGAAATTTGCCATGAAGGAAATTGCCCTCCTTGTATGGTTTTAGTCGAGCAGAAGTGCTGCTGCAAGTCATCTTCTCGAACGGTTGAATGCCATAAAACAAAAGAAGAGGCTCATCAGCTTCTATGTGATAGAGCATGTGGGCGGAAGAAGAGTTGTGGTAGGCACAGGTGCAGCGAAAGGTGCTGTCCTCTATCTAGCTCCAGAACTGGTGCCCAGATATCTGACAATTGGGATTCACAGTTGTGTCAGATGGTGTGTGGTAAGAAGTTGAGATCCGGGCAGCATTCATGCCAATCTCTTTGTCATAGTGGGCATTTCCCACCCTGCCTTGAAACCATTTTCTCCGATTTCAGTTGCGCTTGTGGGAAGACTGTGATTCCTCCTCCGCTTCCTTGTGATACCCCTCCTCCGTCATGTCAACAACCTTGTTCAGTTCCACAGCCCTGCGGCCATCAGGCAACCCACAGCTGCCATTTTGGTGGCTGGCCGCCATGTTCTGTGCCGGTTGCAAAAGAGTGCATTGGTGGGCATGTGGTTCTGAGAAACGTACTTTGTGATTCAAAAGATATAAGATGTAACCAGTTATGTGGAACAACTCGGCAGTGTGATATGCATGCTTGTGCAAGGACCTGCCATCCGTTGCCTTGCGATTCTTCTAGTGGTGCTAGCTCTAGTTCTTCTGGTTCCAAAGTTTCTTGTGGCCGAGTGTGTGGAGCGCCAAGAAGGGACTGCAGACATGCTTGCACAGCTACCTGTCATCCATCTTACCCATGTTCGGATATTAGGTGTGAATTTTCAGTTACAATCACCTGTTCTTGTGGGTGAATAACTGCAAATGTTCCTTGTGATGCTGGGGGCAACAACACCGGGTTCCATGTTGATACCGTGTTTGAAGCTTCTGCCATACAAAAGTTGCTTGTCTCACTTCAACCTGTAGAAGGAAATGGGAAAAGAGTTCCACTTGGCCAGAGAAAGTTGATATGCGATGCGGAATGTGCCAAGGTGGAAAGAAAACGAGTACTAGCTGTCCAAAAGTGGTGTCATTATCTTTTGGGGAGGACATTTGTTGTTTGAACTGATCATTCAAGTCTAAAGTTTTTATGGGATCAGAAAATCCACACAACCGCTCAACAAAGATGGCCAGTCAAGCTGCTAGGGAATGATTTTGTAAGTGAATACAAGCCTGGAAAAGAAAACAGGGTGGAAGACTCATTGTCAAGACAAGGCAAAAGTGAAGTGTCGCAAGTAGCTAACACCAATTCGAAGGAGCAATCTTCCACATCCTTGGCAGCAATTTCGATCCCTATACCAAGATGGTTGGATGAGGTTAAACAAGCTTATGCCACCAACGTGCAGGTATCAAATCTGAAGCAGCAGTTTGCAAACAGCAAGCTGTCATCGAATTGGTCTTTGCACGATCGCATTTTGCTTTACAAGAATAGGATCTACTTGAACTCTCAAATGGATCTCATAAAATTCAACCAGATGAAAGTGCAAATTCTTTTGGATGGACAGCTTGGTCCTCATAAAATTCAAGGAATTGGTGCTGGATTTATTCCTGGTGTTTTGAATGTCGATCTTATTGATGAAGTTGTCCAAGTATCAAGTGATGAAGCCATTGAAGCTGCAAAGAGGCCAGAAAATGAAGCTCATAGTTGGCTGGAAAATTTTATCAGCCATTCCCTATCATCCAATGCATTGATCAGCTGCATGTCAAACAGAAGAGTGTCCTTCAACTTCCTGCTGATAAGTTGCAACTTCCTGCTGATTTCCTGCTTCACAACGTCTTCCATGTTTCTCAATTAAAAGCTTCGGTGGCAGCTGATGTTCAAGTATAAACTTCTTTACCTTCTGCTACTCAAATGAAAGACTGTTCTTGGTAAACTGTAATCTTTGTAAATTGTAATCTTTACTAACCTTGAGGACAAGGTTCTTGTCAAGGGGAGGGTATTGGTATGAATATAGTGAGTAGAGGAGTGGAGAGGGTATTATTATAATTGCATGTGTTTGAATGTAATGGGCCGGCGGGATGCAACAGGGCATGAGCTGGTTGTGAGTGGCGGCATAAAACAGAGCATCGTCATTGTAATGGAAGATTTTTGACATTGAAATTGCTTTTGTTTGTTTAGTTCTCTTCCGAGATTTTAGGAAGAACATTGAGGAAGCAAGACGTTGCCTGTTCCCTCGTCTCAATTCGATCCATTGCTCTCGACTTCCATTTCAGTTCGTCGTCGTCGCCATGGCGCCCACGAAACAGAGCGGAAAGCAGAGCAAGGGGAAGGAGAAGGAGATCCTATCCGAAGCTGGTGAAGAAGATCATACCATTTTCCTTCGATATGAATAGGGTAAAAAGATTTCCGAGAGGCATTGGAAAACTACCCAACCTGGAAAAGTAGAAGGATGGGGAATCGAAGAGCTGAACAAACTAATAGGACCACTTACTATCTCACATTTGGAAAACGTAGGCGGTGTTGAGAAGGCACTCAGTGCTAGATTGAAGAGCAAAATAGGCATTGATAGTTTATGTTTTAAGTGGAGTAGTCTGAATGATGCAAGTGATGCTGGTTTGGCCACGAGAGACGACGGTGAAACAGTAACAAAGATACTTGATGCTCTAGAGCCTTGTCCCGATGGCCTTACTACTTTGTCTTTTGTGAATTACCGTGGAGAAAGGGTTCCAACGTGGATGTCCAAATTGAGGTTCCCCTTTCTCCGGAATTTGACTATGGATGGACTCCAGTGCGTGGAGAGAGTGATGGACGTGGAGCTTCCTTCATTGATGTACCTAATGATTCACAACTGCCCCAAGCTGAGGGCTGTTTCAATGGGGCTCCCGATATTGGTGCGTTTGTATGTTTCAAGATGCCAAGAGTTAACGACATTGGGTATGATTCCACCTCGCCAAAGTTATGCTTCGGAAATTCCTCCCATGCTTCCTTCATTTGACGCGCATGCTTCGATCAAGACGCCTTCGGCACAGAAAGTCGCTGTTGTCATCGACGATCAAAGATTGCCCGGCGCTGGTGTCCTTCCTCGGGGAGGGGCTTCCTCCCATGCTTGAAGAACTTGAAATAGCATCCTGCACAAGCCTTCGACACCTGCCAAGAGGCCTCCAGCACAATACCTCACTGCATTCATTATGGATCAGAGACTGCCCGGAGCTGGAGTTCTTCCCTGAGGAGGGTCTTCCTCCCTTGCTTCATGAACTTTCTATAAGTGATTGTACAAATCTCCGACACCTTCCCACAGGTCTCCGTGGCCTCACCTCCCTCCGATTCTTGAAGCTTGATAGTTGTCCTGTGCTAGGCGTCAGTTCAGATGATCAATTGCCTCCCGGTCTAATAGCTTACAGATTGTCAATTGTTCGAAATTGGAACAACAGCTGAAAGATGAAGACCGAAAAGATTGGCTTACAAAGAGTTTCT
>JAURVB010005721.1:0-13344 GCA_033002965.1 Piper betle
CACATCTTACCAACAGACAACCTGTTCAATGAAACCAACTAGCTCCCAGCGCAAGTTGGAACACAGAGAAGAGCTAGCAGCAATACCTATAGAGGTAGAAGCTGATCAATCCCTCTTAGCTCCAAAATGGTCTTCAAAACCGCACATATTAGCTGAGCTTGACATATACCAACTTGCAATTTAAGAGAAACTTTAACCAACTGCTAGAAGTTAGTCAAGAAGGGTAGATCCAAGAAGCTGCTCGTATGCTCTAAGTGGCTAAGATTTTCTTTCTCTGTGCTTGAATGTCTACAGCTAAGAAGATGGCAAACCTTCTCAGAAGTAACAGCATCGACTCCACCAGAAAAAAACACCATCCAATCTTGGGATGGGTTCGGGTCGGATATGGATTGTATATGACTATATCCAAATCCGACCTGAATCCGAAAATCCGTATCCAAATCTGAAGATTATATCTATTTTATTTATCATATCCGCATCCAATCCGAATCCGCATAACTCGAATCCGACCCGATTATCTAAAATAACACAAATTTTAATATAAAAATAGATTTAAAATAATAAAAATATTATTTTAAATATTTTAAAATATAATTTTATAAAATATCACATATTTGGATCGAATTTGGATTATCTGGTCCGAATATTTTTTATATATTATATATTTGAAAAGTCTGAATCTAAATCCAATCCGAAAGTGTAAATGGGTCAGATTCAGACCAAATCGTGGATATCGAACATCCAAACTAGTGTTGCCAATGGGTCCGAGTAAACAAGGTATCCGACTCAACCCCACTTGAAAATATCGAGTTTGGGTTTAACCTTATCGGGTTCGAGTCTACGGATTCGGATTTTATTAATACCTGTTTCATATCGGGTCTCAAAGGACCCGAACCAGATAAATATTTAATTATTTTTAAAAAATTTTAGTTGTTCTTTATTTAATAGTGTATAGGTATAATATTTCTTATAAAATATATTATAATTAATTATAAATAAAAATACTCATCATAAAATATCTTATTTTTTGTGTATTTTATATAAATATATATAATATATTTATTATCGGTTCAGGTTCAGTTTGGTCGGGTTCGGGTTGGCTAATTCGGGTTCAGGTTCAGTTTGGGTATAAGTTGAAGAAAACATATTCAGGTTCGGTTCCGGTTCGGGTCAGGTATTTCTTATCAGTTCGGGTTCGGGTCCCGTAAAACCCGGACCGATTCGACCTGTCAACACTAATCCAGACCCATCCCTAATCCAATCATTTTGCTGGATACCCATTTCATAGAAGTCTTAGCTATATGAAAATACTTTTTCTTTAGTAATTCAATTTACCTCAATTCATCTGTCATTATTCATTGTAGTATATTTATATGTAAAATTATATCAAATGGACATTAACACCGCATTTTTGAATGATGAGAATTCGTAGCTACTACCAGTGCAGTGCAATAGGGTGTTTGGTTGAGACATTTTCTACATTATTTAGGAATTACATATTCATCTTTGCGTCATGTGACTATCTTTTCTGATAACTAGACAGTCATAGCTTACACTAAATATCTCAAATATCATAATAAAATCAAACACATTGATATCAAGTTTAATTTCGTCAGAGACATAGTACAATAGAATAAAGTGAAGTTGACATATATTTCAACACATCAATGGTTGGAGATCCATTTACCAACCTATTTTATGTATTTCATTAGGACTTTGTTATATTTTTTGCTATTTATGATAGAGATATGTTTTTCATTTCATTGTAATTATACTAGCACATAGGAATAGTATGTCTAATGGGATGAATGAGTCACTCACCTTGTAAAAACCGTGATTCGAGTTAGAGTTTTACGGGAGTGAACCAGTCGGTTCAACCGTCGGTTCGAGTCGAGTCAGCTTTATGGACCGCGAGCTGAGTTGAGGCCAGCCGTGAGTTATGAGCGATGAGGGTCATGTATGCTCAAGTGTACGATGATAACGTCTCAAGTGCCGACACTCGCCGGAACCGCCGGAAAATTGGATTCGTGGGAAATTTTCCGGATCATCCGCCGAACGCACCTGGTCCAATCTGATCGGACTTCAGACGCCGCTAGGTGCCGAATTCGAGTTTCGAGCCACGAAACGGAAACCCTAGCCGTTGCCGATTTTCGACGACGCGAGGTATAATTTATTTTAATTTAATTATTTGAAAGTATTGATTATTAGAATTGCATGCTAGGATTGGTGAATTGTATGTTATAATAATATATATAAATGTAGATTTGATTAAGGATAAAATATGAAATTTGCTTGATTGAGTGGTGTTAAAAATGGAGGCTAAGAAATAAATTAGGGTAACTAGGTAATGATCATGATCTAATGCAAATTAGCCTAAGTAGGCTTGCTAGAATTGATATAGGTTGATGTGTGTTGATTGATGCGTGATTGTGTTGATTGTGTGTGCATGCTATAGGATGTGTGATTCATCATGCGGGCGTTAGTTTTTAGCTTGATTGTGTAGGTACGGTGTAGGAGCTCGCCGCCTAGGCGCGTGGACCCGTTTGGAGCTTCTACCAGGTCCGTTTAGGACTCGTTCTCTGTTTTACGCTACTCTATTGTATATTTGATTTATCATGTGCAGGACGAGTTAAGTGGCGTTTTATCGGATCCCACTTAACTCGGGCCATTTAGCCAACAGTTTTATTTCGGATTAATAACCCTCGAGGATGAGATCCCTCGAGTTTGTTTTCGAACTTCAGATCCAGCTCACGATGCCTTCGGGCCTATTGTATAAATCCCAACCCAGGCCTATATATGTATAGTTTTCGTGTTTTCGGTGAGAGATGGGATGAGGGGTACTTGCGGCCACGTCTTCAGATAGGGTGTGTGCTCGGAAGAGCGGGCTCTGGAGCTGGGGAGAACCCACTTCGTTCCCGAAGGATCCGGACAACTCCACCTTTGAGTTCCTCAAACCCGGAGAAGTGTGGAGGTTTACGGGTACTGCAATGCAGCGCATGTCTAGACTTGTGGTTCAAAGGGTACTGAAGGCGACTGCCTGAGAGTGCTCGGCCTTTGTGCTCAAGGCCAGGAGTAATATGGAAGGTGCAGAGGGCGGTAAGGAATGAAATTTGATGCGAGAAGCGATAGAGAAATGGCCAAGGTATGAGAATGAGAAAGAAAGGGGGACGCTGTCGACCCGAGCGAGCGACGCGGCTCCCGTATGTGCCCTGATGAGAGTTCTTGAGGAAGTATATGGTTTTGATTCAACAGGAGAGTTTGCTCTCCTGTGCCAGATTGATATTAGTTATTTTCCGGGCCGGTAACACTCGTTACTGACGGTTTTTCTATATATATGTAGGTGAGGAATGCGAGCGATGAAAGCTGTCGGGACTGCGGAGGAGCAGCACGGAACCGCGCACACATGTACCTGCCGCGTGTAACGTATGTATAATGATGGTGTGTTATTGTTATGTAAATGATAATTTTGATGTGTTTGCTTGAATGAATTACTTGTTATGAAACGAACTGATAAATATGAATGAGTAGGGAGCCTTGGAGTTCAGACTCGGCTCGGGTAAAAACGAATGAGATAATGATTTAATGTCAATGTAGATTGTTATGTGTTATCGTATTTTCATAAAATAGTATATATTTTCTTTTGGTTTCTCATTTATTGTTTTGTTTTGTCTTTGCTTCCACGTCATGGCATGCATGTAGGACTTCGTTAGAACCCAATTGTTCCCGTTCATGCATTGCATATTTGCATCTCCATCTTGAGACGCCGAGAGTAGATCCGGGTCGGCTTAACCGAATCTAGTAGATTAGCGAACGGTTCGGTCGCTGGTGACATTTCCGGGTCGGTTCACGGGTGAGCCGAAACGGGGTGTTACACACCTAGTATTCACCTCTATTGTTCGAGAGCAATGAGAGATGAGATATCAGTACTTCATGTCATGTATGTCGCCTTGATGTAGATTAAGATGAGATCATTTTCTATAATGGTCAATATGGTTTCCCCCACAACCATATATCTCATAGATAGTCAGATATGAGACTTTAGATAAATACAATGTTGATGTAACTACGTTAAGTGTTTTAGGTCAGTTATTATTGAATAGTGATTAGAAAAAGATCTGTGTGGTGTTGATTATAAACATTGGCTCTTTATGATTAATTCTCTTTTTAAGATGGAAATACTAAGTTCAATAAAAATTTAGTTGATGATTTACTTAAAATGTTGGGTGAGAATAATGCATTAGTTCAAGCTTTTAGGATGGCAAGGGACAAATTTAAGGATACAACATTGACACATCTAAAATTGCAATTGAAAAGTACAAGAGTAAGTGATGGTAGTCAAATACAATATGCCAACATGTAATGAGCTTGCAGCTTTGATCATTGGCAATGATGGAATAGATGAACTAGGAAGAGAGATAATTATTGAAGAGAAACAACGAAACCTTCAACGTATTACATAAATACATTAATCATTCATGTCTTTACAATATCCTTTACTATTTCCATGCAGTGAAGATGGATATAGACATGGTATACTGAAAACTTAGAGAGACCCTCAGAAAAAGATCAAGAGAGCAGAAATAACTATGAGGGAGTATTATGCCTCCAGGTTGCAACAAAGATTAACAAAAAAACGACTATACCCTTCAGGAACTGATTAATACACCAATTAATTGTAGATGCATTGCACATCAATTGAAGAGAGACGACTAAATTGGATTAGGCATAATCAATTAGTGCTAAGATCTGACTCTATATGACACTAAAGACGCTATTTTAAAAGGAGATACAAATGCTAATCAAGTGGGAAAAATAACGATTTTACCTTCCTCCTATACTGGAAGTTCCGGATGAAGAGTGCAAATTATCAAGACACAATGGCTATCTGTACACAACCGGGATATCCAGATATATTCATTACTATAACGTACTATTAGAAATTATTATTTAATTTCTATTTATTTACTAAAGATTGTGACTGTCCTAAAGGTAATAACCTTATCTAATTCACACAAGTTAGACTAGACTGTCAGAGTTATATCACACGAATATGTGTAACATGTCAAGCGTCAAGTATTTAAATACTTTTAGTATTAACCGGAAATATATATTTATAGAGAATGAGGATGTATGATTCAATAGTAACAACTTTTGGTCTAATAACTTTGCATCAGAGGTTGTTAGCTTTAGGAGAGTCACAACCTTTAGTAAATAAATAGAAATTAAATAATAATTTCTAACAGATACAACCCAAAATGGGATACAATTAGAAAAATGCAAAGAAAACTCGGAGATATGAGTAGAGGCATACGCCCAGATATTGCGTCAAGAGTTTATCACATCAAACTCAAAAAAATGATAAGAGAGATAAAAAAACAAAAAGATATTTGGAAGAGTACTTGGATGTAAAACTATCGTTATTTTTATTATTTTTTAAATACAAAACAAATTTATACAATATAATGACATATTTCATAATTATTCTAAGGTGTGTACGTAATAGGGTTCCAACAATGAGGTCTACTGCATGCTCATTTGCTTCTATTTTTGCATCCCAAAGATAAACACCCGATTGCTAATCAGATAGAGATTATTTTAGTTGAAATTTCTGACAAAAATACAGATGAGATTTGTTACCTTGCAGTCCAAAATTATATGATGAACGGGCCATGTGGATACGATCGAAAAAATGCAAAACATCTTCCTGGACCCTAGTGCATATCGCCGATTCTGAGTCGAAATCGGCCGATTCTACTCGGATCGGAGGAAAACCGATTCAAAAAGCTCATTGAATCGGTTTTCATCCGAATCGGTCCGTGAATCGGCTGATTCAAGCTGATTTTGACCAATTCGAGCTGATTCGAAATTGCCCCAAATCGGCCAATTCCAGGCACAGGGGCAGGAGCGGATGGGTGGGCGGCGGCGGCAGCAGGGAGGGACAGGGCGGGGCTGGCGGGGGAGGCGGGGCGCGGTGGGTGCAAGACGAGGCGCGGCAGGTGAGGGCGAGGGCGGGCGGGGCGGTTCAGCTTGGTTTGCCCCAGTGTGGCAGGTTGGTGGGACCTCGTCGTGTGGTTTGTTGTGCTTTAGGTTTAGTTTATGGTCTTCTCGTGTGGAGAGTTACTTTGGTCTTTTGGTTGGTAGAGTTTTAGGCCATGAAGGTCAAAACTAAAAATCAGTAGTGGGCTCGTTGTTGGTGCCGTGCGTTTCAGTTCACGTCGTTCGGTATTTGCGCGCAGTTCGTGTCTTCGCGTGCGGCTTTTGGTCGGATGGATTCAGTGCAGTTGCAGTTTTGTTCGGCATGTCGAGAGCTTTTCGATGGGGGTATATTTGTATTTTTGCGCCTAGGACACATGACATGCCAAGTCAGCAGGGTGTCATGTCGACTGAGCGAGCTCGGTGTCATTTGATTCACAATAAAGCGATATTTCCATTGAATCCTCGTTCATGTCATCTTGACGCGAACTCCTTCTTTAGTCGCCGGAACTCCGCCGTCCGGTCACCTTTATCCGTTTCGTAAGTTGTGTTTTTTTCTTTGTTGAGAGATCTATCGAGGAATGTGAACGATTTTCGATTGGACACCGGAATTATCGCCGACATTTCCCCGAAGCTGCCATCGTGAGGCTGTTTTAACCCACCGGAGTTGTCACTTATGCCGCCGTACTCCATTTCCGGACTCACAGCCGCCATTTTTGTGTTCACCGACGAGAGGGGCGTCGATATGGGCAGTATCTGATGGTCTCTGCCGCGTGTCACTGCCGGTAAGCAATTGTTTTTTTCCATTTGCTGTTGGCCCCTTTTTGGGCATTTCATCATCTCTTGAATTTGATTTCGAAGACCAGTAGTTATCCCTACCTAAATTACCCTATATTATAATAATAAGTCTTAACGGTTTCTGTGTGATGTGAGGGTGAAGGTCGTGCATCGTCACGTGCTTGCTTAATCGAGTCCACTCGGAGGTGCCCTTCGGCTCTTTTCACCCCATTCCTTAAAGGGGGCTTGTACGGCAACCCATTGTATCAGGATGATGTTCTTTATGGATACATGTGCTCCGTACTTGTATCCTTGCATCCATGAGTTTCTCACGCTCGAAAAGGCATAAAATTTACACGTATCATATTTTGTGGCGTAACTCATGACTGCGGGGTATCCGGAGAGTAGTGCATGGAGGTTCGGGGAGGATAGGTCAGGAGCTCCCATCTGCAGGTAGTGCGCTGCCGGTGTAGTTTCCTTTTGAGAGATTTCTTGACGCCGGAGATAGGACCTTTGTGTTTTATAATTTTACGTCCGATATAGGATCACTCCCATTTGTCAGTTTGACTTAGTTATGTATCTAGACCAATATTTTGTACTGACATGCTTTCTTTATTATTTATGTAGGTTTGCTAGTGTTGTGTGAGCCGGTGGACATGCGAGGAAGGTCGAAGCTTCACTTATTATATCTTTGGCACTCGTCATATTTTGTTGTGTTATTTTTTCCATTTTAGGGAAAGACTTTGTTTATTTTCTTTTTATTACAAATTCCTTGCCATAACTCATTTATTGGAAAATTTTGGTGTTACATTTTGACCTGCTATGGTTATAATATTAATAACTCCCTAAGAGAATTTATTTATTCCTTTTATATTTTTTATTTCTTTGTTGTTAAAATGTTTTCCGTAATAGTTGTTTCAATTTTGGGCTTTTCTTGAAAGGACGAGCTTGTTGTCGGGATTGGGTCAGGTTATGAAATGTGCTTATTATGACTTAACATTCTGGTCGGGTTCATGGGGTTTGAACTGGCGAGGATGTTACATATCTACTCTTGTTAATGAAAAGGGAACTCAATACTTGCACAAAATTGAAAGTATTAGAATCAGCCAATGCAAATTAAAGAAAAAATTATAAAATACGATAAAAATATTTCTTGTAGAAGGTCACGAGTTTGAATCTCACTAACCTTAATTTCTTTAAAACAGCAAAATAAAAATACATTAAAAATACCCATGTGGACTTGTCATCAACATGTTAAAGAACTACCTGACATGCATCGTTAACATGTTAAAGAACTACTTTTAAAAAATAATAAACCACTTGTCTGGACTTGTCGCAAACATGTTAAAGATCTACTTTTAAAAAATAATAAGAAAGAACAAAAATGACGTGTGGAAAATCCAAGCCAAATCATTGGCTCTACAAAAGCAGTCTTCACTTCATTCAAAGAAAAAAAACACCCTCTAAACTACTCATTCAAAGAAGATGATGAACCTTCTCAGAAGGAACGGCATTGACTCCACCAGAAAAAAAAACACCATAAATCATTTTGCTAGATACCCATTTTATAGAAGTCTTAGATGGATGAGATTCAATCCTTTGGAGGCCACCTACTTTTAATGAAAAATGAGTGCAATCAGATTATCAAATTAAGCCTTTAAGAAAATGCTGGGAAGGAAATAGGAAGGTGGACGCGGGAAAAGAACAACTCGAATGACTTCATAGCACTATTATAATCTCGTCAACTCTGCATTGGATTATAATAATTATTGGCGAAAAAATTATCATCATTATACTAATAAAGTACTCTCTGTATTGGTAGATCATCAAACACCAATTTTGCATCTGTTTTCTGTTTTGCTTCGGTCGATCTCGGCATATTCACTTCAAAAGTACTAGTACACTAATTCCCATCTCGTCAATTTATGATTTTTTTTCTGGATTCTTAAAGTTCTTACGTTTCCAGTTAAAGTCTGTTAGTATTTCTTCCGAGCATGCTTCATTTTTAGTTTTTATAAAAAAAAGGTTTATTTCTAAGTTGGCATAGTAGCTGATTGTTTGATGAACGTTTTCATAATACTATGTGCTAGCTGACTACACCTAAATCATACCCGGTGTGCAATTTGATTTTTATGTTAGTCTGATGGAATTCATATTTTAATACTCTGTAAGTTGGGTTTGATTTGAATCCTCTCACATTGGAACCTTGATGAGCTGCTGCTGAACAGATCGAACATAGCTAGGTGATTGAAAATTAAACATCGCCGGAGACCATTTCAGCTGTGTGATTGTAGACTATGTGTATCCTTGGATTAACCCTCTTGCCTTCCCTTACTTATGCCAGGTGATTGAACACTTTGTATTGGCTTGCCAACAGCCTCAAATGGCTTTCCCATTGACCCCAGAGGCAGCTCTGTGCAGCTGTTTCAGAATTTTATTGCAAGATCTGGCTCCAATCCTCCGTTCCAAGGACCTTTTAAGCTTTTGGGAAATTGGGCCGGAGCTGAAAATTTTTCAAAAGAAAATATCGAAGGTTCATGATTTGCTCAACAACGCTGAAGAGAGAAGCCAAGAAATATGCGTGAGCAGTTGGATGGACGATCTTAGAGAGCTATCGTATGACATGGAGAACCTTGTGGATAAGATGAATATTGAGCGTGTTCGGATGGAGCAGCAAGTAGCCATTCGGAACCAAGCTGGCACTAGTCATCATGTGGCCAATATTAGATATACTTTTATGGACAACATAGCAGACTATAGGCCCCACATGAATAACGTAAAGGAATGGATGAACGATGCCTTGGGAAGGCTAGATGAGGTTCTAGTGGAGGCGAATGGCCTTGAATTGAAGCCGCAAGTAGCGGGGAAAAGCCCAGTGTCAAGTATTGCAAGTAGAGTTGAAGCGGGTGTTGGTGCCTCTGTGGACAAATCTGATGTCTATGGCCGACAGAAGGATCAGGAATTATGTAATCCAAGAATTACTGAGCTTTAGTCATTCAAGCAAGAAGAACTACTCCACAATTTCCATAGTGGGAATGGGAGGAGTGGGGAAGACCACCCTTGCACGACTTATTTTTCATGACCAAAGGGTCGCAGATTTTGATATACGAAGTTGGGCTTGTGTTTCCGATGCATTTGACTCCACGAAGGTAGTAAAAGAGCTTATAGAGTATGCCACCGGAGAAAATGTGTCCAATATGGCACCTTCGGCATTGCGCCGTCGCCTTGAAGACATGCTCAAAGGTAAAAAATCCTGATTGTGTTGGATGATGTTTGGGAGGTGAAAGCGTGGGACTCGCTTAACGTGTCATTCACTCATTGTGCAGAAGGCAGTAAAATTCTTGTTACCACTCGCAATAAAAATGTTGGAAATTGTATCAGTAGCAATGAATACTACGAGTTAAAGACTTTGGAGGATGAAGACTGTTGGCATTTGTTCAAAGGAGTAGCTTTTGGAGAAGTGGTTGATGAAAATTTGGAAAAGATAGGAAGGGAAATTGTGAAGAAATGTGGAGGAGTTCCTTTGGCTGTGAAGGTGATAGGGAGCACCCTACGGTTTGCTTCTGCTGAAAGGTGGGAGAACGCACTGAGCAATGAACTATGGCAGCTGGAAGATGTAGCAAGGGATGGAATTTTCCCAGCCCTAAAATTAAGCTACCGCTACTTGCCTTCTCCTATAAAGCGTTGCTTTGGGTACCTTTCCCTTTTCCCAACTGATTATGAGCTTGACCAATATGAAGTTGTTCGGCTATGGATTGCAGAAGGTTTCATAGAAGATAGAGAGGGGAGATCGTGGGAGGACATTGGGCATGAATACTACGAGGAATTGCAGAGAAGGTGCCTCATTCAAGAGGATAACATGATGCATGACCTCATACATAGCCTAGCATGCTCTGTTTCTGGTAAATTTAGCCACCGTTTAGCCAGATGGTACTGGCTCTTGTATGCATATGGAAAGTGTTCGACATTTGTCCGCGACTGGTGAAGATATAGATCTTGGGGCACTAGATGGAAACAAACACCTTCGCACCCTTCTTCTATCGAGTGATCATTTTTCAGAAAAGATTTTTGATCAAGGCCTCTTACGTGTGTTGGAATTGCGAGTACCACAGCTTGCAAGAGCTTCCCAGTTCTGTTCAAAATTTAAAGTGCCTTCGATACCTTCATCTCTCTATGATGGGCAGTATAGAATATCTCCCAGATTCAATATGCGAGCTTCGGAATCTACAAACACTCGATCTTCGTTACTGCTCCACTCTAAGAAGTTTGCCAAATGATATTGGAAACCTCCAAAAATTACGGTATCTTTGTCTCTGGAATGCGTCATTATCTAGCCTCCCTGATTCCATTTGCAAACTTGAAAAGTTGCGAGTGTTAAAGCTTGTTTCTTGCATGTCCTTTTCCAACTTACCTGATGAGATAGGAGCCCTTCAAGATCTTATGGAGCTGAATCTTTCTGCAACTATAATTTCTCATCTGCCTAAATCAATAGGCAATCTTCGCAAGTTGAGAAATTTAGATATTTGTTATTGTGAGAGACTCACCCAATTACCGGAAGACATAGGGAACCTTCTAAGCCTCCGAGAGCTCCGTCTTCAACAAACTACTATATCTAGCCTCCCTGATTCCATTTGCAAACTTGAAAAGTTGCGACTGTTAAACCTTAGATGTTGCGAGTCCTTTTCCAACTTACCTGATGAGATAGGAGCCCTTCAAGATCTTATGGAGCTGAATCTTTCTTACACTTCAATATCTCATCTGCCTAAATCAATAGGCAATCTTCGCAATTTGAGAAATTTAGATATTGATGGCTGCGGGAGACTCGCCCAACTACCTGAAGACGTATGCAATCTTTCAAGCTTGGAGAGGTTTTCCTTCGACATGAATCGGGTAAAAAGATTGCCGAGAGGCATTGGAAAACTACGCAACCTGGAAAAGTTGGATGAATTGTTGTTGGAAAGAAGAAGGATGGGGAATCGAAGAGCTGAATGGCATGAACAAACTAAAAGGACCACTTACTATCTCACATTTGGAAAACGTAGACGGTGTTGAGAAGGCACTCAGTGCTAGATTGAAGAGCAAAATGGGCATTGATAGTTTATGTTTTAAGTGGAGTAGTCTGAATGATGCAAGTGATGCTGGTTTGGCCACGAGAGACGACGGTGAAACAGTAACAAAGATACTTGATGCTCTAGAGCCTTGTCCCGATGGCCTTACTACTTTGTCTTTTGTGAATTACCGTGGAGAAAGGGTTCCAACGTGGATGTCCAAATTGAGGTTCCCCTTTCTCCGGAATTTGACTATGGATGGACTCCAGTGCGTGGAGAGAGTGATGGACGTGGAGCTTCCTTCATTGAAGTACCTAATGATTCACAACTGCCCCAAGCTGAGGGCTGTTTCAATGGGGCTCCCGATATTGGTGCGTTTGTATGTTTCAAGATGCCAAGAGTTAACGACATTGGGTATGATTCCACCTCGCCAAAGTTATGCTTCGGAAATTCCTCCCATGCTTCCTTCAGTTGCGCGCATGCTTCGATCAAGACGCCTTCAGCACAGAAAGTCGCCGTTGTCATCGACGATCAAAGATTGCCCGGCGCTGGTGTCCTTCCTCGGGGAGGGGCTTCCTCCCATGCTTCAAGATCTTGAAATAGCATCCTGCACAGGCCTTCGACACCTGCCAAGAGGCCTCCAGCACAATACCTCACTGCATTCATTATGGATCAGAGACTGCCCGGAGCTGGAGTTCTTCCCTGAGGAGGGTCTTCCTCCCTTGCTTCATGAACTTTCTATAAGTGATTGTACAAATCTCCGACACCTTCCCACAGGTCTCCGTGGCCTCACCTCCCTCCGATTCTTGAAGCTTGATAGTTGTCCTGTGCTAGGCGTCAGTTCAGATGATCAATTGCCTCCCGGTCTAAAGCTAAAGATTGTCAATTGTTCGAAATTGGAACAACAGCTGAAAGATGAAGACCGAAAAGATTGGCTTACAAAGAGTTTCTCTTGACAAGATTGGCGTATAAAGAGTTCCTTTTGAAAGTTGACGTTGCAGGTATATTCATTTTTATACAATTTTTTCCCCTTAGAAACGAATGAACAACCTTAATTTTCTCTCTGTTTTTATTAATTATTTGTTCATAAAGATTATTTTGTTCATAAAGATTTTGGAAATGCCTCATTACTACTTATTTTAGTCTCATCTTGCTCTGCTTTCATTCTCGTTCTTATTGTCATTAATCTCACCTACATTCATTTCTCTACTACCTATATCTTATAGGGTGTTTGGTTACAATTTTTTTCTTCGATTTCTCACGAAATTTTGATAATAAATATAAGGAACCCTTCCCAAAAGATTTTTTTATGGCTTGCATCAATATCATATCTAATATTTCGCTTGCAGCATTTTCATAGACAAAAGATTCACCGGATTGACATGGAAAGAAAGCTCAGCTCGTCCATGTTGTTTCAGGAATAAAATACTCACGTCTCATTGTTCCTTTACTGTGAGAATGTTTGCATATTAAAACCCTTTGCACTATGCCTACGAGGATGGATTGGAGCTGCGAGACCTTCCTTGATCTTCCATTACCGACCTGT
>JAURVB010005722.1:0-21600 GCA_033002965.1 Piper betle
ATTGATGCAAGCCATAAAAAAGAAAATCTTTTGGGAAGGGTTCCTTATATTTCATCTACAGAATCCAAAAAAAAATTATTATAAAACAAAATTTCGAGAGAAACCGAAAAAAATTGTAACCAAAAATTGTAAACAATGATATAGGCAAGTAGAGAAATGAATGTAGGTGAGATTAATGAAAACAGAGCAAGATGAGACTAAAATAAGTAATAATGAGGAATTTCCAAAATCTTCATGAACAAAATATTCAACTCGATCAAATAATTAATAAAAACAGAGAGAAATTAAGGCGAGGAAAGTGATTAAAATAACTCTCTTATGCATGCTATACATAACGATGACAGCTGCAATATATGCCACCAATAGTAAAGTTGCCTAAGTAAAGCATCAGACACTCTTATTCTGAAAGTTATCTAACGTGAGAAGAAGAAAATATGTAAATCATTAGATCAGATATGGGCGAAGATTTCAGGCAACAACATTCTCTTGCTTGCTTATACTACGTTGGAATGGTGGATCTCTTCACATCAGAATATAGTAAAGGAGAAGAACACAATCCCTTTTTGATGTGAAAATACAAATAAAATTTTGAATTCCTGTCTATTTATGGAAATCAGATACAAATATTCATCGTTACCATGTTTCTTCACAGCTGAAACAGATAAGAGAGCAAGAGAGTGACCTGCCGAACAGCAGCTTCAATTTTCCTTTGTGCTTGAACATCAAAAGGATCGGCGTACATGAGAGCCTAAAATTTCAAACAAAAAATTTGATTTTCACAACATACAAGGATACAAGAATGCCAACTACAACAAATAAATATCAACAGTACTTCCGGATGGAAAGTCAGTATCTCAACACTGTGAACTAAAATACTCAAACTACAAAATATTTCCCACCATTTCCTCCTCTTGCTGCTTCTGAAACTCGAGTCTCTGCAAATGGCGCTCTTTCAAGACATTTTGTAACTCATCAAGATCGTTCCCAGATTTGCTTGAGCTAGTGGATCCTCTGTAAAATACATCAGCGGTCTAAAAATATAAAAGGTCTTACATTGACAAGGCAATAATTTCAGGTTGAGCTACTCTAACAGAACAGATATTATAAGAAAATGATGCTGAAGGAGGGTTTATCTCACTTCCATCCTTGATAAGTACATAAATGAACTAGAACTGCCCCCTCTGGTATCACTTCCAGAGAAACTCTTTGTAAGCCAATCTTTTCGGTCTTCATCTTTCAGCTGTTGTTCCAATTTCGAACAATTGACAATCTTTAGCTTTAGACCGGGAGGCAATTGATCATCTGAACTGACGCCTAGCACAGGACAACTATCAAGCTTCAAGAATCGGAGGGAGGTGAGGCCACGGAGACCTGTGGGAAGGTGTCGGAGATTTGTACAACCACTTATAGAAAGTTCATGAAGCAAGGGAGGAAGACCCTCCTCAGGGAAGAACTCCAGCTCCGGGCAGTCTCTGATCCATAATGAATGCAGTGAGGTATTGTGCTGGAGGCCTCTTGGCAGGTGTCGAAGGCTTGTGCAGGATGCTATTTCAAGTTCTTCAAGCATGGGAGGAAGCCCCTCCCCGAGGAAGGACACCAGCGCCGGGCAATCTTTGATCGTCGATGACAACGGCGACTTTCTGTGCTGAAGGCGTCTTGATCGAAGCATGCGCGTCAAATGAAGGAAGCATGGGAGGAATTTCCGAAGCATAACTTTGGCGAGGTGGAATCATACCCAATGTCGTTAACTCTTGGCATCTTGAAACATACAAACGCACCAATATCGGGAGCCCCATTGAAACAGCCCTCAGCTTGGGGCAGTTGTGAATCATTAGGTACTTCAATGAAGGAAGCTCCACGTCCATCACTCTCTCCACGCACTGGAGTCCATCCATAGTCAAATTCCGGAGAAAGGGGAACCTCAATTTGGACATCCACGTTGGAACCCTTTCTCCACGGTAATTCACAAAAGACAAAGTAGTAAGGCCATCGGGACAAGGCTCTAGAGCATCAAGTATCTTTGTTACTGTTTCACCGTCGTCTCTCGTGGCCAAACCAGCATCACTTGCATCATTCAGACTACTCCACTTAAAACATAAACTATCAATGCCCATTTTGCTCTTCAATCTAGCACTGAGTGCCTTCTCAACACCGTCTACGTTTTCCAAATGTGAGATAGTAAGTGGTCCTTTTAGTTTGTTCATGCCATTCAGCTCTTCGATTCCCCATCCTTCTTCTTTCCAAACAACAAATTCATCCAACTTTTTCAGGTTGCGTAGTTTTCCAATGCCTCTCGGCAATCTTTTTACCCGATTCATGTCGAAGGAAAACCTCTCCAAGCTTGAAAGATTGCATACGTCTTCAGGTAGTTGGGCGAGTCTCTCGCAGCCATCAATATCTAAATTTCTCAAATTGCGAAGATTGCCTATTGATTTAGGCAGATGAGATATTGAAGTGTAAGAAAGATTCAGCTCCATAAGATCTTGAAGGGCTCCTATCTCATCAGGTAAGTTGGAAAAGGACTCGCAACATCTAAGGTTTAACAGTCGCAACTTTTCAAGTTTGCAAATGGAATCAGGGAGGCTAGATATAGAAGTTTGTTGAAGACGGAGCTCTCGGAGGCTTACAAGGTTCCCTATGTCTTCCGGTAATTGGGTGAGTCTCTCACAATAACCAATATCTAAATTTCTCAAATTGCGAAGATTGCCTATTGATTTAGGCAGATGAGAAATTGAAGTGCAAGAAAGATTCAGCTCCATAAGATCTTGAAGGGCTCCTATCTCATCAGGTAAGTTGGAAAAGGACATGGCAATGACATAAGGTTTAACACTCGCAACTTTTCAAGTTTGCAAATGGAATCAGGGAGGCTAGATAATGACGCATTCCAGAGATAAAGATACCGTAATTTTTGGAGGTTTCCAATATCATTTGGCAAACTTCTTAGAGTGGAGCAGTAACGAAGATCGAGTGTTTGTAGATTCCGAAGCTCGCATATTGAATCTGGGAGATATTCTATACTGCCCATCTTAGAGAGATGAAGGTATCGAAGGCACTTTAAATTTTGAACAGAACTGGGAAGCTCTTGCAAGCGTGGTGGTACTCGCAATTCCAACACACGTAAGAGGCCTTGATCAAAAATCTTTTCTGAAAAATGATCACTCGATAGAAGAAGGGTGCGTAGGTGTTTGTTTCCATCTAGTGCCCCAAGATCTATATCTTCACCAGTCGCGGACAAATGTCGAACACTTTCCATATGCATACAAGAGCCAGTACCATCTGCTAAACGGTGGCTAAATTTACCAGAAACAGAGCATGCTAGGCTATGTATGAGGTCATGCATCATGTCATCCTCTTGAATGAGGCACCTTCTCTGCAATTCCTCGTAGTATTCATGCCCAATGTCCTCCCACGATCTCCCCTCTCTATCTTCTATGAAACCTTCTGCAATCCATAGCCGAACAACTTCATATTGGTCAAGCTCATAATCAGTTGGGAAAAGGGAAAGGTACCCAAAGCAACGCTTTATAGGAGAAGGCAAGTAGCGGTAACTTAATTTTAGGGCTGGGAAAATTCCATCCCTTGCTACATCTTCCAGCTGCCATAGTTCATCGCTCAGTGCGTTCTCCCACCTTTCAGCAGAAGCAAACCGTAGGGTGCTCCCTATCACCTTCACAGCCAAAGGAACTCCTCCACATTTCTTCACAATTTCCCTTCCTATCTTTTCCAAATTTTCATCAACCACTTCTCCAAAAGCTACTCCTTTGAACAAATGCCAACAGTCTTCATCCTCCAAAGTCTTTAACTCGTAGTATTCATTGCTACTGATACAATTTCCAACATTTTTATTGCGAGTGGTAACAAGAATTTTACTGCCTTCTGCACAATGAGTGAATGACACGTTAAGCGAGTCCCACGCTTTCACCTCCCAAACATCATCCAACACAATCAGGATTTTTTACCTTTGAGCATGTCTTCAAGGCGACGGCGCAATGCCGAAGGTGCCATATTGGACACATTTTCTCCGGTGGCATACTCTATAAGCTCTTTTACTACCTTCGTGGAGTCAAATGCATCGGAAACACAAGCCCAACTTCGTATATCAAAATCTGCGACCCTTTGGTCATGAAAAATAAGTCGTGCAAGGGTGGTCTTCCCCACTCCTCCCATTCCCACTATGGAAATTGTGGAGTAGTTCTTCTTGCTTGAATGACTAAAGCTCAGTAATTCTTGGATTACAAATTCCTGATCCTTCTGTCGGCCATAGACATCAGATTTGTCCACAGAGGCACCAACACCCGCTTCAACTCTACTTGCAATACTTGACACTGGGCTTTTCCCCGCTACTTGCGGCTTCAATTCAAGGCCATTCGCCTCCACTAGAACCTCATCTAGCCTTCTCAAGGCATCATTCATCCATTCCTTTACGTTATTCATGTGGGGCCTATAGTCTGCTATGTTGTCCATAAAAGTATATCTAATATTGGCCACATGATGACTAGTGCCAGCTTGGTTCCGAATGGCTACTTGCTGCTCCATCCGAACACGCTCAATATTCATCTTATCCACAAGGTTCTCCATGTCATACGATAGCTCTCTAAGATCGTCCATCCAACTGCTCACGCATATTTCTTGGCTTCTCTCTTCAGCGTTGTTGAGCAAATCTTGAACCTTCGATATTTTCTTTTGAAAAATTTTCAGCTCCGGCCCAATTTCCCAAAAGCTTAAAAGGTCCTTGGAACGGAGGATTGGAGCCAGATCTTGCAATAAAATTCTGAAACAGCTGCACAGAGCTGCCTCAGGGGTCAATGGGAAAGCCATTTGAGGCTGTTGGCAAGCCAATACAAAGCGTTCAATCACCTGGCATCAGTAAGGGAAGGCAAGAGGGTTAATCCAAGGATCTAAAATCACACAGCTGAAATGGTCTCCGGTGATGTTTAATTTTCAATCACCTAGCATATGTTCGGATCATATTCAGCAGCAGCCCATCAAAGTTCCAGTGTGATAGGATTCAAATCAAAACCAACTTGCAGATTATTAAAATATGAATTCCATCAGACTGACATAAAAATCAAATTGCACACCGGGTATGATTTAGGTGTATTCAGCTAGCAAATAGTATTATGAAAACGTTCATCAAACAATCAACTACAATAGCAACTTAAAAATAAACCTTTTGTTTTTATAGCAACAAAAAATAAAGCATGGTACACAAACATTAACAGACTTTGACTGGAAACATGAGAACTTTAGTCATCCGATTGAAAAATATCATAAATTGACGAGATAGGAATTAGTGTACCGCTTTTGAAGTGAACGCCGAGATCGATGGAAGCAGAACAGAAGAAGACAGATGCAAGATATATTGGTCGTTTGATGATCAACCAATAGAGAGAGCAGGGAAGTAGTTTAGAGGGTGTTTTTTTGTTCTTTGAATGAAGTGAGGAATGCTTTTGTAGAGCCAACGATTTGGCTTGGATTTTCCACACTTTATTTTTTTTCTTTTTTATTATTTCTAAAAGTAGATCTTTAGCATGTTGACGACAAGACCACGCGGCTGGTTTGCTATCTTTACCATGTTGACAAGTCCACGCGGGTGGGACAACTTAAATAAATGCTCAGATTGAATTCGAGCTTATAATTTTAGAACTTGAACTGGATAAAATGTCGCGTTATGCACAATCTATACCAGATTAATTTTAATTGTATGTATAAACTCTCATTCAATTTAATTTTATATATAAACTTTGATTTAATAATGAGATATATGGTAATAATTTAATATCTTAGATTGTGGTTGGCTTTAAAGGTATATCTGATTTGAATCAAAATATAAATCATAATTATTTGATTTTTTTATTATATTTATTTTCAAAACTTATTAGTAAGAAGTTAGAAGTTGAGGGTTAATCGGGTTTGAACCCTTAACCTTCTACCGTGAAATGTATTTTTATTTTTATTTTTATTTTTAAAAATTAAGGTTAGCGAGATTCGAACCCATGACCTTTTACAAAATATTCACCCCCGAGTATAATATGTTACTTAATAATTTTTATTCTTCTGAGTATTTACATTATATATAATATTAAGAATTTATATATTTTATAATATTATCATTTTTAACTCCGCTAATGCTTCTGATTACCAGTCCTAAGCTTGGATAAAGGAGGAGGGTTGGCATCAGAAAGGGCATCCAACCATCAGAATTTTGTCATAATTGTATGAATCCTAATAGGGTTCATACCCCCGATACCCTTTGGGTACCAAGTAGAAAAAGAGGAAGAAGAAAATAATGTTATCACTTTTACTTGTGTATTAAAATATCATATTATTAAAATTTACTTTGAACTCGGTATAAATGTCAAATAGCATGACTCAACTTAGTTTGACTCGACTCAAAACTAATTTAATTAAACACTAATTAAACTTCAGCAAATAATTATTCAACTCGAGTTCAGCTGAAAACATATAACCCAATACTCTAGTAAGCTCGAACAAATTAATTTAAAAAAGTGGTAATTGACTCCACTCGGTTTGTTTACCCCTCTAGTTGTTATAAAGGATATTTGGTCCCTTATAATATTGGTTTTTGCAAGCATATATAGTGAATATTTTTAATTTTTAATACAATTAATAAATATTTTCTTGCTGGCCGGTTTTGTTTTTATCACCATGTTGTTGTACCTTTACAGCTGGTTTGTTTAATGCTTGTCCAGTTTGGTAGTTGGCATAGCTTGTCTTTTACTTTTATGACTGGGGTCCAGGAAGATGTTTTGCTCACAACCCTTAAATATGCACTAAATTCTACCAAACTCAATATCCAATGAGATATCACCACATTACCAATTAAATACTGAAGATTTGAATAAATCACAGATAAAAGGCAAGAGGGTTAATCCAAGGATGACACATAGTCTACAATCACACAGCTGAAATGGTCTCCGGTGATGTTTAATTTTCAATCACCTAGCATATGTTCCGATCATATTCAGCAGCAGCCCATCAAAGTTCCGATGTGATAGTATTCAAATCAAACCCGACTTACAGAGACTTATTGGATCCGAATTAAGTGAATAAGTAGTATTAGCGTCTGAGTCAAATAACCCAGTAATGAACTTTGATAAAGGTTTGCGGATACATATATACTGAACATTTTTATACATTTCTTGTTCCTCTACAGCTTGTTGGTTTTTATCATGTTGTTGTTGTTCCTTTACACTTTACAACTGGTTTGTTGTTGTTCTTGCAATAATTTTGTAATGCAATTGGATATTCTTTTCAAGCTCCTCTGCTTTTACAGGTATAGTTTGTCTTTGATTTTTTATGACTAAGATGTTTTCTCACAACCTTTCCCCTTCCAATCCATTGGATAGCCCTCCTAGAAATATGCACTAAGTTCTTCTTAACTAAATATCCAATGAGATATCAACACCTGTATTGATTAGATAGGTTAACTTCCTTATTATAATTATAATAAAGCTTATAATACCCCAAGGTAAGATATTTGATTTTAATGAGAAATTACATAAATACCTCATTAAATTAAAATCATCATAAACTCTTTTTATTAAGGTCATTGCCCAAAATGGATGATATTCTTTGGAAAAATATATATATATATATATATATATATATATATATACACACACACATATATATTAGAGAAAACGGTTGACGTCAATTTAGATGAAAGAGGTTCTTTTCTTCTTCTTCTTCTTCTTATTTTTATGAATTCAATAAATGAAGGAGACGAGAATTTCCTAATCTAAAGTTTCTAAAATACCATGAGATTTTATAAATATTAATCATACATAATGATCATATTTAAAAGCTCATTTGAATCAACTTATTTCGGCGACAAAATGTTTTGCATCAAATTAAATTCGGTAATAAAATGGTGGCAAATTTTGGTGGTAAATTGCCACCGAATTTTAGTGACAAAATGATGGCAAACTGTCACCAAAAATGGGGGCAAACGTTTGTGGTCAATGTTATCACCAAAATTTTGGTGACAAATCGGTGATAAAATTAAATAAATAAAAATTGGGTGGTGGAGCTGGGCTGCTGCGCGGGCCGTAGGTAGTGGCGCGCTGCAACAGGGCGGAGGTGCATGGCGGTCGGGTCCAGGGGCTGAGGGCATTTAATGGGAGGGTGGGGGATGCGCGACGGCTAAGGCGCGGGGCCTAAGGGGGGCCCAACAGCAGGGTGGTAGGTGCGCGGAGCAAGGCAGTACGAGGCGGCGGTGGCAAGGCGAGGAGCACGAGGTGGGGGCCAGCAGTAGTTGCGAGGGAGCCGAGGCGTTTGGGGGGTGGGGGGATGCACGACGGCTAAGGCGCGGGGCCTGAGGGGGACCCAACAGCAGGGCGGTGGGTGTGTGGAGCAAGGCGCAAGTGGTGGGGGCCAGCAGCAGTGGCGAGGGAGCCGAGGCGCAGGGGGAGGGTGCACGGTCGTAGGGGTGGGGTGGGGGAGCGACGGGGCCGCTAGGGCAGCGCACAACCAACCATGTGCTGCATGTAGGCCACACATGATTTTATTTTTAAGGCCACGATTATTATTTTTAAAAATTTTATAATTTTTATATTTTGACATCGAAAAACAGTGTCATTGACACCAAAAAATTCTCGAACTCTATAAAACAATGACTCTTGATTAAAAGTGTTCATTTATAATAATCTATTAATGACGAAAATTTGGTAGCCCCTTGTCACACCACATGAATTATATCAAGTAGAACTATGCATACTTAGCCTATGTAAATGATGATAATTTTTTTGGGGAATAATTATTATAATCCGATGCAGTTGACTAGATTATAATAGTGCTATGAAGTCATTCGAGTTGTTCCTTTGCCGCTTCTACCTTCCTATTTCCTTCCCAGCATCTTCCTGAAGGCTTTGCTAATCTGATTGCACTCATTTTTCATAGCCTCCAAAGGATTGAATGCCATCCATCTAAGACTTCTATAAAATGGGTATCTAGATAAATGATTGATGGTGTTTATTTTTTTCTGGTGGGGTCAATGCTGTTTCTTCTGAGAAGGTTCATCATCTTCTTAGCGTTAGACATTAAAGCAGGGCTTGAATCTTCCAATCTTATAGTTGGTGTTGATTTTACAAAGAGCAATGAGTGGACAGGTTTAGTAACTAAAAATTGAAGCTTCTATTACTTGGCTTTTGATGTTGCAGAAAATAACAAAGTCGATGAATCGATACCATCTTTTCTCCGGCACAATCTCTTTCAATCACAGAAGTCTGCACCACCTGGGAGAATCGCCAAATCCTTATGAACAAGAAATTTTCATCATAGGAAAAACCCTCAGTAAATTTAATGTGGACAATCTCAATCCTTGTTTTGGTTTTTGAGATGGTCAGTAATTTTCTCAAAATCTCATAAGGTTGCATATCATCTGTGCAATATGAACAACATCACATAAGTCTACTTTCTTGATATTATAGCAACCACACATGATAAGGAAGTGTTTAGAGTCAATGCTGAGGAAAAACCCTGTTATGGTTTTGAGGAAGCACTTCATCGATATAGAGAAATAGTCCCTCATCTTAAGCTTGCTGGTAAGAACAAAGACTAAAAAAACATCAACCTGCTCACTACAATTTGGAGTTGCTATGGCTTGGCCTGTTAAAAATGATTTCCTTGACATGTTGCAGGCCCTACATCCTTTGCACCTATAATTGAAACAGCAATTGGAATAGTTGACAGCAGTGGGGGACAATACCATGTACTTCTCATACCAATCTTTTTTTCCTGTATAATTCTTCATTATCATAAAATTTTTCTTTGTGTACATTGGATTAAGGTCGTGAGTCTTTCTTGTAGGTGAGAAGTGTGGATACAGAGTCAGGAAACTTGAGTGCCCAAGAGCAAGATACTATAAATGCAATTGTCAAAGCTGGGTATCGCTTAAGTTTTTGATTGATTCATGTGAATTTTTAGATTCTGATTATGGTGTTGCTGAAACAAGTGCTTTTACAGTGAATTGTCTTGATTGGAGTTGGTGATGGGCCCTGGGATATGATGAAACAGTTTGATGACAACATACCTTCAAGAGCTTTTGACAATTTTCAGGTTTCTTGGTGTTAGATTATTAGGCGTTTGGTTGTAATAAAAAATTTTACAGGGGAGTCTCTGTAAAATTTTGTCACACTTTTTGATTCGTTACAATTATAAAAAGTAATAGAGGTGATGAAATTATGTCTAAGAGGGGAGAAAGAGATGGACAAGCGTTGGAATAAAAATAAATAGGACTCAACCCTTTTTTCTTACGAAACCGCCTACCACTTTATATTTTGCCGACGTTTTGTCGAACACCTTTTTCACTTTATATTTTGATAATAATAGACTCAAAAAACACAATCAAATACCCTATTAACTATTTGCATGTCATGTTAAATTATTTAACCCAGCATTTAGGGTGAACCTAATACAAGAAGGAAACTGAGTTTGTGTACTTTACTGAAATCATGTCCAGAGACATCCCACAATACAAGAAGGAAACTGAGTTTGCCCTAGCAACGTTGATGGAAATACCAATGCAGTAGCAACATTGATGGAAATACAAATGCAGTACAAAGCCACAGTTTCCCATCAACTCTTAGGGCGATTATTATGCTTCGATTTATGTCGCACTAAGTAGTAATTATCAAATATTTTAGACTTGTAATTGATAGATGAGAAAAAACCCTTGAATAAACCTTGCAATTGATAGAAGAGAAAGCTCACACTTGTTCTTGAATAAACCTTGTACAGACGTCGGCGAGATGCTGAAAAAATGATTGCCCTTCCCCCACCAAAGAGAAACAATTCTGCAAACTATGCTGGAAATTCATCGAGATACAGCACCTCTGATCACTGCCCAGGCATTTACAACCTTCCCCCTGGGCCACCTCCTACAAACTATTCTCACAATGACCAGGTAATGCAACACTAAAGACTAAATGGTTTTAATTAAATTAACAAGCATTATGTTGTTCAACATGGGCATCCTTCAATATTTTGCTTTAACAATGAAGTGTTTGTAATTTTGTTTTGACAGAGTTCATGCCAAGTTTGTTTTTGGAATGTGAAAGACAGGGCCTTCGGTTGTGGTCATCAGGTAAGTGTATAAGCCACAAACCAAGCAACAAAGTGATCAGTTCCATTGCTGATGTAAGGTATTTTTCATCATAGTAAGCAACTTTGTTGATGATAAAAATTTTGTACTATGACTGTGGAAGGGAGATGGAGTTTTGTCCATTCTGTCGAAGCCACATAACAACAAAGATTCGTCTCTATTAGGAGCAGTAAACTTCAACAAACATATGAACACACAGTTCAAACACCGGAGAGCAGCTCTGTAAATGATGGCCTTCAACTTGGGCTTTTTAACATCCTTTTCTGCCTCATCATTTGTTGCATGGCAGAAACTGTTGAGTTTTAATGTGTTTGTGAGTGCCCATTAGTGTAGTTCTTTCTCATCTTCTTTTTTTTCCCAGTTCCTTCTTTTACGAATAATAGGAATCTTGATAAATGGAAATCTTATTTCGAGCAAAGGATATCTTTCCTGGCAATGTCAATCGATGACAACCCATTAAAGTGTTTTAGCCATAATCCAACACTCCCAACCTTTTTATTTTGAACAAAATTTGCCAGAACTGTTCTCTGGGCAGTTGTAAATTCGGTTTGATTGGCAGCAGTTGTGAGCAGAAAGGTGGTGCACATTGAACTGGTACGCATTGAGGAGGTAAAATTACAAAAGGAAGAAGAGAAACTTTGATATTTCTACAGTCATGTGAACTTGCCAACGTTTTAATTTGATAATTGTAATTAGCTTATGTATAAAGGAGCCCAACTTATTCATCACACCTGCAAAGATCACTAGCTGTCAACACGAATAGGGGGAAAACAGAAATACCAACTTGAGGTGGTTGGCGAAGAAGTTGATTCAGTGGCATTGACGAAATCACTCTGAAAGAAAATGGGATTCGCCGAGCTCGTTAGCGTCTCGGGAGTGGAAGAAACGGAGGTGAAGAAGGCTGCATGTGTTGAAGAAAGCAATAGTATGCCATGGGCTGACTCTTGCTCTGTGATGTAATGCTTGCAAAAATGATGCATGACATGCAAGCTCTATGCTGTTCATCTGCCCTGTTTGAGATTCTGGAAGTTTGTATGCAGAAAAGAGAGGAAGATATTTGGTAATCAGGCAATTGCATGTATTCGAAGTCCGAAGTCATAGTTGAAGGAAGATTTACCTGATCAAGGATTGAGCTTGGTTCATTTCAGCATCAATGTGGAATAAAAACCTTCTTGTTTAGGTTAACATCATTGTCCCATTTTTCCACTGTCTGTTACATGAGATAGGTGGTGACTAATACAAATGTAAGTTCTTAGGTAATTTAAGTATAGAAGTTAATAAACCCATTTCCGAGGGGTGAGCACCAATGAAACCGAAGTATATTTGGTGACCGGATTTCGTAATTAAAACCAAACTAAAGTACCCCTAAAATTGAACCGAACCGAAATTGAAGAACAAGTTAGAAATATAAAATATGTTTAATCATTTAATCAAAATTGTATTATTATTTTAGCAAACACAATTATTTAATAAGTAATTTTAAATATATATATTCCATATTAAACAAATCAAATTCATCATAAAAGTATTATAGTATTATGATAATTGATGTAAAACATATATTTTATAACTTTGTTTTTAAAATTTCAATCATTTCACCAAATTATTAATGTATAACTCGATTTCCCTAGTGGCCAATCGAAAACCAAATGTAATTATTTTGAAACTGAACCAAATTATAATTTGGTTTGGCTCGGTTCGAATTTGAATTTTCACCAAATTATGTTCATCCTTATGTCAGAGTCTTCTCATCAAAGGACTCCTTATGTGTCACGTTTCTTTGTTTAATCCTTATGTATACTTGTGGGGCAGACGTAATCTACATGACCCGTTTGTAAATGCCCAACAGTAAAAGCCCATGTGGCACCGACATAAGGCTTGCATGAGGGTATATTAACGTCATTGTATCACATCACTATATTACATGGGTTATGACAAATATAATTGTGCATTCCTAAGTCCTATAAAGTGATTTGTCATATTTAAGTGAAGCTTATAAACTCATTTTCACGGTTCAAATACCAAAAAGAATTGAAAAGTCCATGAAAAATGTCTCCTTTGTTTAGTTGATTGTGTTTGATTGGATTTGGTTATGGCCCCTGGGATATGATGAAACAGTTTGATGACAACATACCTTCAAGAGCTTTTGACAATTTTTAGGTTTATTGGTGTTAGATTATTAGGCGTTTGGTTGTAATAAAAAATTTTACATGGAGTCCCAAGAAAATTTTGTCATACTTTTTGATTCGTTAGAATTATAAAAAGTAATAGAGGTGATAAAATTATATTTAAGAGGGGAGAAAGAGATGGACAAGCGTTAGAATAAAAATAAATAGGACTCAACCCTGTTTTTTTAAGAAATTGCTTACCAAATTTAAGATAAACAAGAATTGTTTACACTGATCAAATCCGAATGAATTCTGTTTAATGTGAGCAATTTCACATCTCCTCCAAAGGCATATAGCCGCAGACAAAATGTGTCCAACTCATATCAGCTCCAAGCCTCCAATTATAGGTCAAGTTGGGATGTTATAAATCAGTGTAATAAATAAGAAAGTCATTATCAACCAAAAATAAAATTGTATAAATTATAACAATTTAAATAAAAGGTAGTTTTTTATGAATTGCTTGCACTTTCCATCTGGGCAGAAATTAACCCAAATGTAATGAATTTGGCCTTTGGCGAATAAAATAATGTCAACCACCAAAAAGAAATCCTGCAGCCTGCTCTTCGTTGCCTTTAGATAGAGTAGGGGCTTGTACTACTGCTTCCCGGCTGAACCCAAGTTCTACAAGCTTAGCAACTTTGGCTTCAAATTCTGGTTTCTGCATCAATGACACTCACAACATAAGAATGAAGTCTCAAGCAAGAACCATTTAATCTACAAAAATCATCTGTGTACAAAAATTATAAGCATAGAACGAGTATTTGGCAAAATGCATCTTTAAAAGAGCTCCAAAAATATTGATCATCAAAGAAACATTGTCATACAAGCACTGTGCTGAGCTTTGTGCAACTTCATCAGTAACCCTTTCTTCATCAAGGAACCTTGATGGTATATCTTTCTCTGAAAATATACGAATTCAATTTAACTGGCTACATCTCATACAAATTGACATGTCTAATATAACTCAAATCAAACAGAAAAACTAAAACTAAAACTAAAATTCATAAAAAGAAAATGGTTATACAAACAAAAACCTTGCAAAAATGGTACGACAACTTTTCCTCCTCCAACTCTCAAAACATGTTCTTTCAAGTCAACCATACACTGTAAAAAGATGCAGGAAAAAAACATTGACAAAAAGTGCACACACTGGAACTCATTCAAATAGCTTGTCTAAGGCATTTCCTGATGTTTCCGCAGCATATCAAGTCCAAAATGGAATTCCATATTTGGAGAATCCAATACTGTAAAGGAGCAATGGTAGAACACACTACCAATCTGCCGGCAAAAAACAAAATATAACGATGAAAAAGCTTTCATGAAAGTTTGTCAAAATTGATTAAATATTCCAATAATCCAGCAGACATAAGCAAAACCTTAATTGGTGCACATGAATTTTTCCAAGGATTTCGGACTGGCCGACTCCACAAGCAATACCCTTGAACCGTTGAGCTCTCAGCCCCAGTAACCTGGAACGAAAGAATTTGACACAACATAATAGTTGTTATAAATATACATCCTGATACAAGACTAATTAATGAACATAATATTAGTATTAGCACTAAATAGCCGGGACATACCCACAACGCTCAGCACAGCTTTTCGAAATGATCATTGTTTGTGCTCCACTATCCACAAAGGCCTTAAAATCACAAGGAAAACACATCATTATATCATTTAAACAAAAGAAATGATCCATTCCCAAAATTCACAGATGTCTTCCTTTAATATCAATTATTGCTAAATACATAGAAACATTATTCTCAACACAGATTACAAATCTCAATAATTTGATACGGAATATGTCATATCCAGAATTATAATTCTTAAACAATAGATGGATTAGAGATAAATTTATGAGCAAGAGCTTTCAAACCACATTTGACTTAACATGCTATCTACCATTTTCGGTGACCAAAGTAAATTTTTAAATCTTCACAACACGCATTTCAGGCAGTTGCATAATAAAACATTACTGATTACAACAACTAGCGTTACATAACATGAGAACTTTTAAGCAGAAACTTACCTTTAGAGGCACTCAATTGACTTCCATGTCAAGATATAGCATGACCTAAAGCACAACAAGACATAAAACACACAAGCAATTTGCAGTATACGTGAAAATAAAAAACCTTAAACCATGAAGGAATTACAACGTACCACACGAGCAAAAGCTTCAGGATTATGTTCCAAAGCAGCTTCCCAATTTTCATCGATACCTTTCTGCAGCATAAGCGAGGAAAGTGATTAAAATAACTCTCATATGCATGCTATAAATAACAATGACAGCTGCAACATATGCCACCAATAGTAAAGTTGTCTAAGTAAAGCATCAGACACTCTTATTCTGAAAGTTAATTAACGTAAGAAGAAGAAAATATGTAAATCATTAGATCAAACCTGAAACTCCTCTTACTGCTTCTGAAACTCTAGTCTCTGCAAATGGCGCTCTTTCAAGACATTTTGTAACTCATCAAGATCGTTTCCCAGAATTGCTTGAGCTAGCGGAGGATCCCTCTGTAAAATACATCAGCGGTCTAAAAATATAACAGTTCTAACATTGACAAGGCAATAATTTTCAGGTTGAGATACTCTAACAGAACAGATATTATAAGAAAATTATGCTGAAGGAGGGTTTATCTCCCTTCCTCCCTTGATAAGTACATAAATGAACTAGAACTGCCCCCTCTGGTATCATTTCCGGCCACTACAACTATCAAGGAACTGCCAGGGTAAGGTATATTTCTAACATTCCCATACCATCAGCTCGCATCTAAAGCAAGGCGTTACTTCAGAAAGTGTAAAAATAACCTGCAGCAGCAGTGCCATTGTGTTTGAATCCTGTCGGATATGTTGCTGGAATGCTGCTGGATTCACTGCAGAACCGTCTGGATTAATGCCCAGGTCATTTGAAGAAGCTCTAAAACAGACAAATTTAATCGCTCAGACTCTTCAAATACATACACCCAAGATAAAAAATAAAAACAACGGCATCTAGCACTCAAAGTTTGTTGGTAGAATTAGTTAAAAAAATATTTTTTACTTATTTTCGTCAATTAGTTGTTATGTTGTCCTAGTTTTAAGGGATTTTTCTTTATAGTCTAGTATATGAGGTTGTTGCTACTTTTGTGGACTTTACGTTGGTGGAAAGCCTATAAATATTTGTTCAATTTTTGTTTTATTCAAGCAATTAATACAACAGAAGTTTTTTCTTCCTTCTCATGTCTTTCTTTCTTTTAACTTGTAATAGTGGTATCAGAGCCTAGTTTTTTTGCAGGATTCTACAATACGTTTTTTTCCTTTTATTTACAACAGCAGTTCTTTATTTCCAGCAGCAGTCATGGCCACAGATTCTATTTTTGTGCAAGCAGCCATCCCACGCTTTGATGGTCATTATGACCATTGGAGCATGTTAATGGAAAATTTTTTGCGGTCAAAGGAATATTGGTCAGTCATTGAATCTGGAATACAAGAGCCACCAGCAGGTGCGGTCTTGACGGAAACCCAAACTGCAGATCTAGAAGCAAGAAAATTGAAGGACTTGAAGGCGAAAAATTATCTCTTTCAAGCCATTGATCGTTCCATCTTGGAAACTATTCTTTGCAAAGAAACTTCCAAGGATATTTGGGACTCTTTGAAGAAGAAGTATCAAGGCTCTATGAGAGTGAAGCGTGCACAGCTTCAAGCATTGAGAAGGGACTTTGAGATGCTAGCAATGAAGGAAGGAGAATCTGTCACCAGCTATTGTTCCAGAACCATGGAGATTAGCAACAAGATGCGAATCCATGGCGAGAAGATGGACGATGTCACCATTGTGGAGAAAATTTTGCGTTCTTTGACTCCAAAATTTAATTATGTTGTTTGCGCAATTGAAGAGTCAAAAGACATTGATACACTCTCTCTTGATGAGTTGCAAAGCTCTTTACTGGTCCATGAACAGGAGATGAAGAGAAGTTCAACAATAGAAGAGCAAGCTTTGAAGGCTTCTACCGATACCCATTCCAACAATTTCAAGGGAAGGGGTAGAGGTAGAGGTAGAGGAAGAGGAAGAGGAGATCCAGGGAAAATAGATGACAACAGGCATTTCAAGACCAATAATGACCAATCTCGCGGCAAAGGTAGAGGACGGGATTTTGAAAAATCCAAGGTAGAGTGCTTTCGATGTCATAAATATGGTCATTATGCATCTGAATGTTATTCAAGGTTGCCTCATGGTGAAAGGGATTTTGACAAATCCAAGGTAGAATGCCTTCGATGTCATAAATATGGGCATTATGTATCTGAATGCTATTCAAGGTCACCTCATGGTAAAGAGAAGGAAGAAAGTTCAAATTTTGTCGAGAAGGACGCAGAAACGTTGTTGATGGTTGTTCAAGATGGACAAAAATCTGAAGCAGATATTTGGTATATGGATACAGGCTGCAGTAACCATATGAGTGGAAGTAAGTCTTCTTTTTCCCATCTAAATGAAGATTTTCATTCTACTGTGCGTTTTGGTGATAATTCTACTGTGAAAGTGATGGGAAAAGGCGATATTAAACTAAAAACCAAGAATGGTTTTATGGAAACAATTTCTAATGTGTTGTATGTTCCTAATCTGAAAAGTAATTTATTGAGTGCTGGTCAGTTACAAGAAAAGGGTTATGAAATCACTATTAAGAATGGTGTGTGTGAAATTTATGATTCTGTTAGAGGTGCTATTGCAGTTTTTCAAATGAGTGCAAACAGATTGTTTCCATTAAAGATTGAAAGCATTCAATCTTGCTTGATGGCCGAAATGAAAGATCCTTCATGGCTATGGCATTTTCGTTATGGACACTTGAGTTTTGGTGGATTGAAAACCCTCCAACAGAAAAATATGGCGACGGGCCTTCCTCAAATCACCACTCCTTCCCAAATCTGTGAAGGATGTGTTGTTAGCAAACAACATCGTTTTGAATTTCCAAAAGGGAAGTCATGGAGAGCAAAGGAAGTTTTACAGCTGGTGCATTCAGATATTTGTGGTCCAATAAATCCAACTTCTAATGGAGGTAAACGATACTTCATTACCTTCATTGATGATCTTTCTAGAAAAACTTGGGTTTATTTTTTACAGGAAAAATCAGAAGCTTTCTTTACATTTCAAAACTTCAAAGCTCTTGTGGAGAATGAAACAGGAAAGAAAATTCAGACCCTACGAACAGATCGTGGTGGTGAATATTGCTCAACAGAATTTGAAGTTTTTTGTGTGAGGCAGGGCATTCGAAGAGAATTTACAGCTGCATATACACCACAACAGAATGGTGTATCAGAAAGGAAAAACCGAACCATTCTCAACATGGTGAGAGGTTTGCTGGGAATAGGAAGAATTCCAAAGTCTTTTTGGCCAGAAGCAGTAAAATGGAGCATTCATGTTTTGAACAGAAGCCCAACTTTTGCTGTTCAAAACATGACACCGGAAGAGGCTTGGAGTGGGAGAAGACCAAATGTGGATCATTTCAGAATCTTTGGATGCATTGCATATGCTCATGTCCCAGATCAGAAAAGGAAGAAACTTGATGACAAAGCTGAAAAATGTGTCTTTCTTGGTGTAAGTGATACATCTAAAGTATATAAATTATATAATCCACTAACAAAGAAGATTGTGATCAGCAGGGATGTTCTTTTCGATGAGGAGGCTACTTGGGATTGGAATAAGCAGCAGCCTACTCGAGTCCTCTATGATAATGATGATGAACAAGAGCAAATTTCAGTACCTATGATGTCTGAAAGTCCAACCTCTACAACTGCATCTATTATGCCTGAAAGTTCAACTGCCACAGCCATTGCGAATTCACTACCAGTGGCTGAAGTCAGTGAAGAAGAAGCTCAATCTTTTCGCCGTGTTAGAAGAAGACCAGCTTGGATGGAAGATTATGAGGTAACTGGAATTGAAGATCCAATTACTCACTTTGCTTTGTTTGCAGACTATGACCCTACAACTTTTGAGAGTGCTGTCAAAGAAGAAAAATGGCGAAAAGCGATGGATGCTGAAATTGATGCCATTGAAAGAAATGATACTTGGGAGCTATCCGAGCTTCCAAATGGACATAAAACTATTGATGTAAAGTGGATCTTCAAAACAAAGTTGAAAGAAAATGGTGAAATTGACAAGCACAAAGCACGTTTGGTTGCCAAAGGGTACAAGCAGCAATATGGGGTTGATTATACAGAAGTTTTTTCTCCAGTAGCAAGACATGACACAATCAGGTTGGTGGTTGCATTGGCGGCACAAAATTCTTGGCCTATATTCCAGCTAGATATCAAGTCAGCATTCTTGCATGGGTACTTGGAGGAACAGGTATTTATCAAACAACCCCCTGGTTATGTGAAGATTGGAAATGAACATAAAGTTTATAGATTGAAAAAGGCTCTTTATGGACTAAAACAAGCTCCACGAGCTTGGTATAGTCGTATTGAGTCTTATTTTCTTAAAGCTGGTTTTTCAAAATGTCCCTACGAGCATACATTATTTGTCAAGATTGGTAATAAAGGAAAAATGCTCATTGTGTGCTTGTATGTTGATGATCTAATATTTACTGGGAATTGTGATGCTATGTTTGAAGAATTTAAGAAGTCTATGAGGAATGAGTTTGAAATGTCTGATCTTGGTATGATGCGTTACTTTCTTGGCATAGAAGTAGTACAGTCACGTGATGGGATCTTTGCTTCTCAAAAGAAATATGTGGGAGATATCTTAGACAAGTTCCAAATGAAGGATTGTAATCCTGTAAGCACTCCAGTTGAAGTTGGCTTAAAGCTACATAAAGATCATGAAGGAAAGAGGGTCGACAATGCTCTTTACAAACAAATCGTGGGTAGCTTGATGTATCTGACCGCGACAAGACCAGACATAACTTATTCTGTAAGTTTAATCAGTAGATATATGGAGAATCCTACAGAAATGCATTTGTTAGCTGCCAAGAGAATCCTTCGTTACTTACAAGGAACTAGAGATTTTGGTCTATACTACAAGAAAGGTGAAAAGTCTAATTTGTTAGGATTTACTGACAGTGATTATGCAGGAGATCAAGATGATAGGAGGAGCACTTCAGGTTATGCATTTATGTTTGGGACAGGTGCAATTTCGTGGTCTTCTAAGAAGCAACCAATTGTCACTTTGTCAAGTACAGAAGCTGAATTTGTTGCTGCTACAGCTTGTGCTTGTCAAGCTATTTGGCTAAGGAGAATTCTTGAGGAGCTACAATTCAAGCCACAAGGAGCTACAAAAATTATGTGTGACAACAATTCAGCAATCAAATTATCCAAGAATCCTGTGCTGCATGGAAGAAGCAAGCACATTGATGTAAAGTTTTATTTCTTGAGAGATCTTAGCAATAATGGAACAATTGATCTAATCTATTGTAGGAGTGAAGATCAAGTTGCTGATATATTCACCAAGGCCCTCAAGATGGAGTCATTCGTGAAGCTTAGAAGATTACTTGGAGTCTACTCACAGGAAACAATCAAGACTTTAAACTGAATGTTAGCAAACATCAGTTTAAGGGAGGGATTGTTGGTAGAATTAGTTAAAAAAATATTTTTTACTTATTTTCGTCAATTAGTTGTTATGTTGTCCTAGTTTTAAGGGATTTTTCTTTATAGTCTAGTATATGAGGTTGTTGCTACTTTTGTGGACTTTACGTTGGTGTAAAGCCTATAAATATTTGTTCAATTTTTGTTTTATTCAAGCAATTAATACAACAGAAGTTTTTTCTTCCTTCTCATGTCTTTCTTTCTTTTAACTTGTAACAAAGTTGAGGTGGACTAACACAAGCAGCATTCATATTCCATCAAGCAACAAAAACTAAAAAGACTAAATTTTTCAACAGTTTGGCAGTCTTTTCAACATCTTGTCTCTAACTAAAATTCAGTACCTAGAAACATTAGTAACCATTGTCACTAAGTCATCATCCCTGACACCAACAGAACTCAGCCGCTGCAAATTCAACATCTCATTCCCATTAAAAACCAATTTCTGCTGCAGAAGCAATGAGATGTGAGTATTTTATTCCTGAAACAACAGGGACGAGCTAAAAATACTATAAGCTAAATATTAGACACCATATTGATGCAAGCCATAAAAAAGAAAATCTTTTGGGAAGGGTTCCTTATATTTCATCTACAGAATCCAAAAAAAATTATTATAAAACAAAATTTCGAGAGAAACCGAAAAAAAAATTGTAACCAAAAATTGTAAACAATGATATAGGCAAGTAGAGAAATGAATGTAGGTGAGATTAATGAAAACAGAGCAAGATGAGACTAAAATAAGTAATAATGAGG
>JAURVB010005723.1:0-17262 GCA_033002965.1 Piper betle
ACAGGTCGGTAATGGAAGATCAAGGAAGGTCTCGCAGCTCCAATCCATCCTCGTAGGCATAGTGCAAAGGGTTTTAATATGCAAACATTCTCACAGTAAAGGAACAATGAGACGTGAGTATTTTATTCCTGAAACAACATGGACGAGCTGAGCTTTCTTTCCATGTCAATCCGGTGAATCTTTTGTCTATGAAAATGCTGCAAGCGAAATATTAGATATGATATTGATGCAAGCCATAAAAAAATCTTTTGGGAAGGGTTCCTTATATTTATTATCAAAATTTCGTGAGAAATCGAAGAAAAAAATTGTAACCAAACACCCTATAAGATATAGGTAGTAGAGAAATGAATGTAGGTGAGATTAATGACAATAAGAACGAGAATGAAAGCAGAGCAAGATGAGACTAAAATAAGTAGTAATGAGGCATTTCCAAAATCTTTATGAACAAAATAATCTTTATGAACAAATAATTAATAAAAACAGAGAGAAAATTAAGGTTGTTCATTCGTTTCTAAGGGGAAAAAAATTGTATAAAAATGAATATACCTGCAACGTCAACTTTCAAAAGGAACTCTTTATACGCCAATCTTGTCAAGAGAAACTCTTTGTAAGCCAATCTTTTCGGTCTTCATCTTTCAGCTGTTGTTCCAATTTCGAACAATTGACAATCTTAGGCTTTAGACCGGGAGGCAATTGATCATCTGAACTGACGCCTAGCACAGGACAACTATCAAGCTTCAAGAATCGGAGGGAGGTGAGGCCACGGAGACCTGTGGGAAGGTGTCGGAGATTTGTACAATCACTTATAGAAAGTTCATGAAGCAAGGGAGGAAGACCCTCCTCAGGGAAGAACTCCAGCTCCGGGCAGTCTCTGATCCATAATGAATGCAGTGAGGTATTGTGCTGGAGGCCTCTTGGCAGGTGTCGAAGGCTTGTGCAGGATGCTATTTCAAGATCTTCAAGCATGGGAGGAAGCCCCTCCCCGAGGAAGGACACCAGCGCCGGGCAATCTTTGATCGTCGATGACAACGGCGACTTTCTGTGCTGAAGGCGTCTTGATCGAAGCATGCGCTCAGACTGAAGGAAGCATGGGAGGAATTTCCGAAGCATAACTTTGGCGAGGTGGAATCATACCCAATGTCGTTAACTCTTGGCATCTTGAAACATACAAACGCACCAATATCGGGAGCCCCATTGAAACAGCCCTCAGCTTGGGGCAGTTGCGAATCATTAGGTACTTCAATGAAGGAAGCTCCACGTCCATCACTCTCTCCACGCACTGGAGTCCATCCATAGTCAAATTCCGGAGAAAGGGGAACCTCAATTTGGACATCCACGTTGGAACCCTTTCTCCACGGTAATTCACAAAAGACAAAGTAGTAAGGCCATCGGGACAAGGCTCTAGAGCATCAAGTATCTTTGTTACTGTTTCACCGTCGTCTCTCGTGGCCAAACCAGCATCACTTGCATCATTCAGACTACTCCACTTAAAACATAAACTATCAATGCCCATTTTGCTCTTCAATCTAGCACTGAGTGCCTTCTCAACACCGTCTACGTTTTCCAAATGTGAGATAGTAAGTGGTCCTTTTAGTTTGTTCATGCCATTCAGCTCTTCGATTCCCCATCCTTCTTCTTTCCAAACAACAAATTCACCCAACTTTTTCAGGTTGCGTAGTTTTCCAATGCCTCTCGGCAATCTTTTTACCCGATTCATGTCGAAGGAAAACCTCTCCAAGCTTGAAAGATTGCATACGTCTTCAGGTAGTTGGGCGAGTCTCTCGCAGCCAATGCAATATCATAAATTTCTCAAATTGCAGAAGATTTGCAAATGGAATCAGGGAAGCGCTAGATATAGAAGTTATGTTTGAAGACGGAGCTCTCGGAGGCTTACAAGGTTCCCTATGTCTTCCGGTAATTGGGTGAGTCTCTCACAAAAACCAATATCTAAATTTCTCAAATTGCGAAGATTGCCTATTGATTTAGGCAGATGAGATATTGAAGTCATAAGAAAGATTCAGCTCCATAAGATCTTGAAGGGCTCCTATCTCATCAGGTAAGTTGGAAAAGGACTGGCAATGACTAAGGTTTAACACTCGCAACTTTTCAAGTTTGCAAATGGAATCAGGGAGGCTAGATAATGACGCATTCCAAAGACAAAGATACCGTAATTTTTGGAGGTTTCCAATATCATTTGGCAAACTTCTTAGAGTGGGAGCAGTAACGAAGATCGAGTGTTTGTAGATTCCGAAGCTCGCATATTGAATCTGGGAGATATTCTATACTGCCCATCTTAGAGAGATGAAGGTATCGAAGGCACTTTAAATTTTGAACAGAACTGGGAAGCTCTTGCAAGCGTGGTGGTACTCGCAATTCCAACACACGTAAGAGGCCTTGATCAAAAATCTTTTCTGAAAAATGATCACTCGATAGAAGAAGGGTGCGTAGGTGTTTGTTTCCATCTAGTGCCCCAAGATCTATATCTTCACCAGTCGCGGACAAATGTCGAACACTTTCCATATGCATACAAGAGCCAGTACCATCTGCTAAACGGTGGCTAAATTTACCAGAAACAGAGCATGCTAGGCTATGTATGAGGTCATGCATCATGTCATCCTCTTGAATGAGGCACCTTCTCTGCAATTCCTCGTAGTATTCATGCCCAATGTCCTCCCACGATCTCCCTCTCTATCTTCTATGAAACCTTCTGCAATCCATAGCCGAACAACTTCATATTGGTCAAGCTCATAATCAGTTGGGAAAAGGGAAAGGTACCCAAAGCAACGCTTTATAGGAGAAGGCAAGTAGCGGTAGCTTAATTTTAGGGCTGGGAAAATTTCGTCCCTTGCTACATCTTCCAGCTGCCATAGTTCATTGCTTAGTGCGTTCTCCCACCTTTCAGCGGAAGCAAACCGTAGGGTGCTCCCTATCACCTTCACAGCCAAAGGAACTCCTCCACATTTCTTCACAATTTCCCTTCCTATCTTTTCCAAATTTTCATCAACCACTTCTCCAAAAGCTACTCCTTTGAACAAATGCCAACAGTCTTCATCCTCCAAAGTCTTTAACTCGTAGTATTCATTGCTACTGATACAATTTCCAACATTTTTATTGCGAGTGGTAACAAGAATTTTACTGCCTTCTGCACAATGAGTGAATGACACGTTAAGCGAGTCCCACGCTTTCACCTCCCAAACATCATCCAACACAATCAGGATTTTTTTACCTTTGAGCATGTCTTCAAGGCGACGGCGCAATGCCGAAGGTGCCATATTGGACACATTTTCTCCGGTGGCATACTCTATAAGCTCTTTTACTACCTTCGTGGAGTCAAATGCATCGGAAACACAAGCCCAACTTCGTATATCAAAATCTGCGACCCTTTGGTCATGAAAAATAAGTCGTGCAAGGGTGGTCTTCCCCACTCCTCCCATTCCCACTATGGAAATTGTGGAGTAGTTCTTCTTGCTTGAATGACTAAAGCTCAGTAATTCTTGGATTACAAATTCCTGATCCTTCTGTCGGCCATAGACATCAGATTTGTCCACAGAGGCACCAACACCCGCTTCAACTCTACTTGCAATACTTGACACTGGGCTTTTCCCCGCTACTTGCGGCTTCAATTCAAGGCCATTCGCCTCCACTAGAACCTCATCTAGCCTTCCCAAGGCATCATTCATCCATTCCTTTACGTTATTCATGTGGGGCCTATAGTCTGCTATGTTGTCCATAAAAGTATATCTAATATTGGCCACATGATGACTAGTGCCAGCTTGGTTCCGAATGGCTACTTGCTGCTCCATCCGAACACGCTCAATATTCATCTTATCCACAAGGTTCTCCATGTCATACGATAGCTCTCTAAGATCGTCCATCCAACTGCTCACGCATATTTCTTGGCTTCTCTCTTCAGCGTTGTTGAGCAAATCTTGAACCTTCGATATTTTCTTTTGAAAAATTTTCAGCTCCGGCCCAATTTCCCAAAAGCTTAAAAGGTCCTTGGAACGGAGGATTGGAGCCAGATCTTGCAATAAAATTCTGAAACAGCTGCACAGAGCTGCCTCAGGGGTCAATGGGAAAGCCATTTGAGGCTGTTGGCAAGCCAATACAAAGCGTTCAATCACCTGGCATCAGTAAGGGAAGGCAAGAGGGTTAATCCAAGGATCTAAAATCACACAGCTGAAATGGTCTCCGGTGATGTTTAATTTTCAATCACCTAGCATATGTTCGGATCATATTCAGCAGCAGCCCATCAAAGTTCCAGTGTGATAGGATTCAAATCAAAACCAACTTGCAGATTATTAAAATATGAATTCCATCAGACTGACATAAAAATCAAATTGCACACCGGGTATGATTTAGGTGTATTCAGCTAGCAAATAGTATTATGAAAACGTTCATCAAACAATCAACTATAATAGCAACTTAAAAATAAACCTTTTGTTTTTATAGCAACAAAAAATAAAGCATGGTACGCAAACATTAACAGACTTTGACTGGAAACATGAGAACTTTAGTCATCCGATTGAAAAATATCATAAATTGACGAGATAGGAATTAGTGTACCGCTTTTGAAGTGAACGCCGAGATCGATGGAAGCAGAACAGAAGAAGACAGATGCAAGATATATTGGTCGTTTGATGATCAACCAATAGAGAGAGAGGGAAGTAGTTTAGAGGGTGTTTTGTTCTTTGAACGAAGTGAGGAATGCTTTTGAGAGCCAACGATTTGGCTTGGATTTTCCACACGTTATTTTTTCTTTTCTATTATTTCTAAAAGTAGATCTTTAGCATGTTGACGACAAGACCACGCGGCTGGTTTGCTATCTTTACCATGTTGACAAGTCCACGCTGGTGGGACAATTTAAATAAATACTCAGATTGAATTCGATCTTATAATTTTAGAACTTAAACTATATAAAATGTGGCGTTAGTACAATCCATACCAATTAATTTTAATTGTATATATAAATTCATTCAATTTTAATTTTATATATAAACTCTGATTAAATAACGAGATGTATAGTAATAATTTAATATCTTAGATTGTGGTTGGCTTTAAAGGTATATCTGATTTGAATAAAAATATGAATCATAATTATTTGATTTTTTTATTATATTTATTTTCAAGACTTATTAGTAGGAAGTTAGAAGTTGAGGTTAATCGGGTTTGAACCCGTGACCTTCTACCATAAAATATATTTTTATTTTTATTTCTTTTTATAATTAAGGTTTGTGAGATTCGAACCTATGACCCTCTACAGGAGGTATGTTTATTGTATTTTTTTAAAGAAATTGAGTTAGCGAGATTCAAACATGTGACCATTTACAAAAGATATTTTTATTATATTTTTTAGATTTTTGTTAAATTTGTATTGGCTGACTCTCATACTTTTAATCTTGTTATTATTTTTTCTTTTTTATTATTTTGTAAAAGTAATATTTAAAAGAAACATGTCGACGTCAAGTCCACACGGGCGGTTTATTATTTTTTAAAAATAGATCTTTAATATGTTGACGACAAGATCACGCGGGTGGTTTATTATTTTTGAAATATATCATTAACATGTTGACGACAAGTCCACGCGGGTGGAACTACTTAAATAAATGCTCAGATTGAATTCGAGCTTATAATTTTAGAACTTGAACCGGGTAAAACGTCGCGTTATGCACAATCTATACCAGATTAATTTTAATTGTATATATAAACTCTCATTCAATTTTAATTTTATATATAAACTCTCATTTAATAATGAGATATACGGTAATAATTTAATATCTTAGATTGTGGTTGGCTTTAAAGGTATATCTGATTTGAATCAAAATATAAATCATAATTATTTGATTTTTTTATTATATTTATTTTCAAAACTTATTAGTAAGAAGTTAGAAGTTGAGGGTTATCGGGTTTGAACCCTTAACCTTCTACCGTGAAATGTATTTTTATTTTTATTTTTATTTTTAAAAATTAAGGTTAGCAAGATTCGAACCCATGACCTTTTGCAGGAGGTATGTTTATTGTATTTTTTTAAAGAAATTGAGTTAGCGAGATTTAAACACGTGACCCTATACCATAGATATTTTTGTTATATTTTTTAGATTTTTATTAAATTTGTATTAACTAACTCTCATAATCTTAATCTCGTGCAAGTATTGAGTTCCTCTTTTATTAATAAGAGTAGATAAGTAACATCCCCACCAGTTCAAACCCCATGAACTTGACCCGAATGTTAAGTCAACTAATAATTAAAACTTAGAAAAAGATGAGAATAATTTAAGCAACTAATCAAACTAATTTTGATAAAATCAAATTCTAGTTTAATTCCCAGGCAACGGCGCCAAAATCTTGATGCAAAAATTATAACGCAAGTGCACATGTCGAATCAAGTAATAATAATGATAAGTAAGTATCGTCCCACGAGGAATTAATACTAAAAATTCCAATGCCTCTCGGCAATCTTTTTACCCGATTCACGTCGAAGGAAAACCTCTCCAAGCTTGAAAGATTGCATACGTCTTCAGGTAGTTGGGCGAGTCTCTCGCAGTCATGAATATATAAATTTCTCAAATTGCGAAGATTGCAAATGGAATCAGGGAGGCTAGATATAGAAGTATTATGAAGACGGAGCTCTTGGAGGCTTACAAGGTTCCCTATGTCTTCCGGTAATTGGGTGAGTCTCTCACAATAACAAATATCTAAATTTCTCAAATTGCGAAGATTGCCTATTGATTTAGGCAGATGAGATATTAAAGTGTAAGAAAGATTCAGCTCCATAAGATCTTGAAGGGCTCCTATCTCATCAGGTAAGTTGGAAAAGGACTCGCAACATCTAAGGTTTAACAGTCGCAACTTTTCAAGTTTGCAAATGGAATCAGGGAGGCTAGATATAGTAGTTTGTTGAAGACGGAGCTCTCGGAGGCTTAGAAGGTTCCCTATGTCTTCCGGTAATTGGGTGAGTCTCTCACAATAACAAATATCTAAATTTCTCAACTTGCGAAGATTGCCTATTGATTTAGGCAGATGAGAAATTATAGTTGCAGAAAGATTCAGCTCCATAAGATCTTGAAGGGCTCCTATCTCATCAGGTAAGTTGGAAAAGGACATGGCAACGACTAAGGTTTAACACTCGCAACTTTTCAAGTTTGCAAATGGAATCAGGGAGGCTAGATAATGACGCATTCCAAAGATAAAGATACCGTAATTTTTGGAGGTTTCCAATATCATTTGGCAAACTTCTTAGAGTGGAGCAGTAACGAAGATCGAGTGTTTGTAGATTCCGAAGCTCGCATATTGAATCTGGGAGATATTCTATACTGCCCATCTTAGAGAGATGAAGGTATCGAAGGCACTTTAAATTTTGAACAGAACTGGGAAGCTCTTGCAAGCGTGGTGGTACTCGCAATTCCAACACACGTAAGAGGCCTTGATCAAAAATCTTTTCTGAAAAATGATCACTCAATAGAAGAAGGGTGCGTAGGTGTTTGTTTCCATCTAGTGCCCCAAGATCTATATCTTCACCAGTCGCGGACAAATGTCGAACACTTTCCATATGCATACAAGAGCCAGTACCATCTGCTAAACGGTGGCTAAATTTACCAGAAACAGAGCATGCTAGGCTATGTATGAGGTCATGCATCATGTTATCCTCTTGAATGAGGCACCTTCTCTGCAATTCCTCGTAGTATTCATGCCCAATGTCCTCCCACGATCTCCCCCTCTATCTTCTATGAAACCTTCTGCAATCCATAGCCGAACAACTTCATATTGGTCAAGCTCATAATCAGTTGGGAAAAGGGAAAGGTACCCAAAGCAACGCTTTATAGGAGAAGGCAAGTAGCGGTAGCTTAATTTTAGGGCTGGGAAAATTTCGTCCCTTGCTACATCTTCCAGCTGCCATAGTTCATTGCTTAGTGCGTTCTCCCACCTTTCAGCGGAAGCAAACCGTAGGGTGCTCCCTATGACCTTCACAGCCAAAGGAACTCCTCCACATTTCTTCACAATTTCCCTTCCTATCTTTTCCAAATTTTCATCAACCACTTCTCCAAAAGCTACTCCTTTGAACAAATGCCAACAGTCTTCATCCTCCAAAGTCTTTAACTCGTAGTATTCATTGCTACTGATACAATTTCCAACATTTTTATTGCGAGTGGTAACAAGAATTTTACTGCCTTCTGCACAATGAGTGAATGACACGTTAAGCGAGTCCCACGCTTTCACCTCCCAAACATCATCCAACACAATCAGGATTTTTTACCTTTGAGCATGTCTTCAAGGCGACGGCGTAATGCCGAAGGTGCCATATTGGACACATTTTCTCCGGTGGCATACTCTATAAGCTCTTTTACTACCTTCGTGGAGTCAAATGCATCGGAAACACAAGCCCAACTTCGTATATCAAAATCTGCGACCCTTTGGTCATGAAAAATAAGTCGTGCAAGGGTGGTCTTCCCCACTCCTCCCATTCCCACTATGGAAATTGTGGAGTAGTTCTTCTTGCTTGAATGACTAAAGCTCAGTAATTCTTGGATTACAAATTCCTGATCCTTCTGTCGGCCATAGACATCAGATTTGTTCCTCGTAATATTGGTTTTTACATGCATACATAGTGAATATTTTTAATTTTTAATACAATTAATAAATATTTTCTTGTTGGCCGGTTTTGTTTTTATCATCATGTTGTTGTACCTTTACAGCTGGTTTGTTTAATGCTTGTCCAGTTTGGTAGTTGGCATAGCTTGTCTTTTACTTTTATGACTAGGGTCCAGGAAGATGTTTTGCTCACAACCCTTAAATATGCACTAAATTCTACCAAACTCAATATCCAATGAGATATCACCACATTACCAATTAAATACTGAAGATTTGAATAAATCACAGATAAAAGGCAAGAGGGTTAATCCAAGGATGACACATAGTCTACAATCACACAGCTGAAATGGTCTCCGGTGATGTTTAATTTTCAATCACCTAGCATATGTTCCGATCATATTCAGCAGCAGCCCATCAAAGTTCCGATGTGATAGTATTCAAATCAAACCCGACTTACAGAGACTTATTGGATCCGAATTAAGTGAATAAGTAGTATTAGCGTCTGAGTCAAATAACCCAGTAATGAACTTTGATAAAGGTTTGCGGATACATATATACTGAACATTTTTATACATTTCTTGTTCCTCTACATGCTTGTTGGTTTTTATCATGTTGTTGTTGTTCCTTTATACTTTACAACTGGTTTGTTGTTGTTCTTGCAATAATTTTGTAATGCAATTGGATATTCTTTTCAAGCTCCTCTGCTTTTACAGGTATAGTTTGTCTTTGATTTTTTATGACTAAGATGTTTTCTCACAACCTTTCCCCTTCCAATCCATTGGATAGCCCTCCTAGAAATATGCACTAAGTTCTTCTTAACTAAATATCCAATGAGATATCAACACCTGTATTGATTAGATAGGTTAACTTCCTTATTATAATTATAATAAAGCTTATAATACCCCAAGGTAAGATATTTGATTTTAATGAGAAATTACATAAATACCTCATTAAATTAAAATCATCATAAACTCTTTTTATTAAGGTCATTGCCCAAAATGGATGATATTCTTTGGAAAAAATATAATATAATATATATATATATATATATATACACACACACATATATTAGAGAAAATGGTTGACGTCAATTTAGATGAAAGAGGTTCTTTTCTTCTTCTTCTTCTTATTTTTATGAATTCAATAAATGAAGGAGACGAGAATTTCCTAATCTAAAGTTTCTAAAATACCATGAGATTTTATAAATATTAATCATACATAATGATCATATTTAAAAGCTCATTTGAATCAACTTATTTCGGCGACAAAATGTTTTGCATCAAATTAAATTCGGTAATAAAATGGTGGCAAATTTTGGTGGTAAATTGCCACCGAATTTTAGTGACAAAATGATGGCAAACTGTCACCAAAAATAGGGGGCAAACGTTTGTGGTCAATGTTATCACCAAAATTGTGGTGACAAATCGGTGATAAAATTAAATAAATAAAAATTGGGCGGTGGAGCTGGGCTGCTGCGCGGGCCGTAGGTGTGGAGCTACGGGCAGGCGTCGGTCAGGGCTGAGGGCATTTAATGGGAGGGTGGGGGATGCGCGACGGCTAAGGCGCGGGGCCTAAGGGGGGCCCAACAGCAGGGTGGTAGGTGCGCGGAGCAAGGCAGTACGAGGCGGCGGTGGCAAGGCGAGGAGCACGAGGTGGGGGCCAGCAGTAGTTGCGAGGGAGCCGAGGCGTTTGGGGGGTGGGGGATGCACGACGGCTAAGGCGTGGGGCTTGAGGGGGACCCAACAGCAGGGCGGTGGGTGTGTGGAGCAAGGCGCAAGTGGTGGGGGCCAGCAGCAGTGGCGAGGGAGCCGAGGCACGGGGGAGGGTGCACGGTCGTAGGGGTAGAGGTGGGTGGGGGAGCGACGGGGCCGCTAGGGCAGTGCACAACCAACCATGTGCTGCATGTAGGCCACACATGATTTTATTTTTAAAGCCACGATTATTATTTTTAAAAATTTTATAATTTTCATATTTTGACATCGAAAAACAGTGTCATTGACACCAAAAATTCTCGAACTCTATAAAACAATGACTCTTGATTAAAAGTGTTCATTTATAATAATAATCTATTAATGACGAAAATTTGGTAGCCCCTTGTCACACCACATGAATTATATCAAGTAGAACTATGCATACTTAGCCTATGTAAATGATGATAATTTTTTTGGGGAATAATTATTATAATCCGATGCAGTTGACTAGATTATAATAGTGCTATGAAGTCATTCGAGTTGTTCCTTTGCCGCTTCTACCTTCCTATTTCCTTCCCAGCATCTTCCTGAAGGCTTTGCTAATCTGATTGCACTCATTTTTCATAGCCTCCAAAGGATTGAATGCCATCCATCTAAGACTTCTATAAAATGGGTATCTAGATAAATGATTGATGGTGTTTATTTTTTTCTGGTGGGGTCAATGCTGTTTCTTCTGAGAAGGTTCATCATCTTCTTAGCGTTAGACATTAAAGCAGGGCTTGAATCTTCCAATCTTATAGTTGGTGTTGATTTTACAAAGAGCAATGAGTGGACAGGTTTAGTAACTAAAAATTGAAGCTTCTATTACTTGGCTTTTGATGTTGCAGAAAATAACAAAGTCGATGAATCGATACCATCTTTTCTCCGGCACAATCTCTTTCAATCACAGAAGTCTGCACCACCTGGGAGAATCGCCAAATCCTTATGAACAAGAAATTTTCATCATAGGAAAAACCCTCAGTAAATTTAATGTGGACAATCTCAATCCTTGTTTTGGTTTTTGAGATGGTCAGTAATTTTCTCAAAATCTCATAAGGTTGCATATCATCTGTGCAATATGAACAACATCACATAAGTCTACTTTCTTGATATTATAGCAACCACACATGATAAGGATGTGTTTAGAGTCAATGCTGAGGAAAAACCCTGTTATGGTTTTGAGGAAGCACTTCATCGATATAGAGAAATAGTCCCTCATCTTAAGCTTGCTGGTAAGAACAAAGACTAAAAAAAACATCAACCTGCTCACTACAATTTGGAGTTGCTATGGCTTGGCCTGTTAAAAATGATTTCCTTGACATGTTGCAGGCCCTACATCCTTTGCACCTATAATTGAAACAGCAATTGGAATAGTTGACAGCAGTGGGGGACAATACCATGTACTTCTCATACCAATCTTTTTTTTCCTGTATAATTCTTCATTATCATAAAATTTTTCTTTGTGTACATTGGATTAAGGTCGTGAGTCTTTCTTGTAGGTGAGAAGTGTGGATACAGAGTCAGGAAACTTGAGTGCCCAAGAGCAAGATACTATAAATGCAATTGTCAAAGCTGGGTATCGCTTAAGTTTTTGATTGATTCATGTGAATTTTTAGATTCTGATTATGGTGTTGCTGAAACAAGTGCTTTTACAGTGAATTGTCTTGATTGGAGTTGGTGATGGGCCCTGGGATATGATGAAACAGTTTGATGACAACATACCTTCAAGAGCTTTTGACAATTTTCAGGTTTCTTGGTGTTAGATTATTAGGCGTTTGGTTGTAATAAAAAATTTTACAAGGGAGTCTCTGTAAAATTTTGTCACACTTTTTGATTCGTTACAATTATAAAAAGTAATAGAGGTGATGAAATTATGTCTAAGAGGGGAGAAAGAGATGGACAAGCGTTGGAATAAAAATAAATAGGACTCAACCCTTTTTTCTTACGAAACCGCCTACCACTTTATATTTTGCCGACGTTTTGTCGAACACCTTTTTCACTTTATATTTTGATAATAATAGACTCAAAAAAACACAATCAAATACCCTATTAACTATTTGCATGTCATGTTAAATTATTTAACCCAGCATTTAGGGTGAACCTAATACAAGAAGGAAACTGAGTTTGTGTACTTTACTGAAATCATGTCCAGAGACATCCCACAATACAAGAAGGAAACTGAGTTTGCCCTAGCAACGTTGATGGAAATACCAATGCAGTAGCAACATTGATGGAAATACAAATGCAGTACAAAGCCACAGTTTCCCATCAACTCTTAGGGCGATTATTATGCTTCGATTTATGTCGCACTAAGTAGTAATTATCAAATATTTTAGACTTGTAATTGATAGATGAGAAAAAACCCTTGAATAAACCTTGCAATTGATAGAAGAGAAAGCTCACACTTGTTCTTGAATAAACCTTGTACAGACGTCGGCGAGATGCTGAAAAAATGATTGCCCTTCCCCCACCAAAGAGAAACAATTCTGCAAACTATGCTGGAAATTCATCGAGATACAGCACCTCTGATCACTGCCCAGGCATTTACAACCTTCCCCTGGGCCACCTCCTACAAACTATTCTCACAATGACCAGGTAATGCAACACTAAAGACTAAATGGTTTTAATTAAATTAACAAGCATTATGTTGTTCAACATGGGCATCCTTCAATATTTTGCTTTAACAATGAAGTGTTTGTAATTTTGTTTTGACAGAGTTCATGCCAAGTTTGTTTTTGGAATGTGAAAGACAGGGCCTTCGGTTGTGGTCATCAGGTAAGTGTATAAGCCACAAACCAAGCAACAAAGTGATCAGTTCCATTGCTGATGTAAGGTATTTTTCATCATAGTAAGCAACTTTGTTGATGATAAAAATTTTGTACTATGACTGTGGAAGGGAGATGGAGTTTTGTCCATTCTGTCGAAGCCACATAACAACAAAGATTCGTCTCTATTAGGAACAGTAAACTTCAACAAACATATGAACACACAGTTCAAACACCGGAGAGCAGCTCTGTAAATGATGGCCTTCAACTTGGGCTTTTTTACATCCTTTGCTGCCTCATCATTTGTTGCATGGCAGAAACTGTTGAGTTTTAATGTGTTTGTGAGTGCCCATTAGTGTAGTTCTTTCTCATCTTCTTTTTTTCCCAGTTCCTTTTTTTACGAATAATAGGAATCTTGATAAATGGAAATCTTATTTCGAGCAAAGGATATCTTTCCTGGCAATGTCAATCGATGACAACCCATTAAAGTGTTTTAGCCATAATCCAACACTCCCAACCTTTTTATTTTGAACAAAATTTGCCAGAACTGTTCTCTGGGCAGTTGTAAATTCGGTTTGATTGGCAGCAGTTGTGAGCAGAAAGGTGGTGCACATTGAACTGGTACGCATTGAGGAGGTAAAATTACAAAAGGAAGAAGAGAAACTTTGATATTTCTACAGTCATGTGAACTTGCCAACGTTTTAATTTGATAATTGTAATTAGCTTATGTATAAAGGAGCCCAACTTATTCATCACACCTGCAAAGATCACTAGCTGTCAACACGAATAGGGGGAAAACAGAAATACCAACTTGAGGTGGTTGGCGAAGAAGTTGATTCAGTGGCATTGACGAAATCACTCCGAAAGAAAATGGGATTCGCCGAGCTCGTTAGCGTCTCGGGAGTGGAAGAAAAGGAGGTGAAGAAGGCTGCATGTGTTGAAGAAAGCAATACTATGCCATGGACTGACTCTTGCTCTGTGATGTAATGCTTGCAAAAATGATGCATGACATGCAAGCTCTATGCTGTTCATCTGCCCTGTTTGAGATTCTGGAAGTTTGTATGCAGAAAAGAGAGGAAGATATTTGGTAATCAGGCAATTGCATGTATTCGAAGTCCGAAGTCATAGTTGAAGGAAGATTTACCTGATCAGGGATTGAGCTTGGTTCATTTCAGCATCAATGTGGAATAAAAACCTTCTTGTTGAGGTTAACATCATTGTCCCATTTTTTCCATGTCTTTATATGAGATAGGTGGTGACTAATACAAATGTAGGTTCTTAGGTACTTTAAACTAGCCAATCATCTTGGAGAGATGTTCATAAACCCATTTCCAAGGGGTGAGCACCAATGAAACCGAATTATTTTTGGTAACCGGATTTCGTAATTAAAACCAAACTAAATTACCCTTAAAATTGAACTGAACCGGAATTGAATAATAAGTTAAAAATATAATTTTTTTAATCATTTAATCAAAATAGTATTATTATTTTAGCAAACATAATTATTTAATAAGTAATTTTTAATATATATTTCATATTAAACAAATCAAATTCATCATAAAAGTATTATAGTATTATGATAATTGATGTAAAACATATATTTTATAACTTTGTTTTTAAAATTTCAATCATTTCACCAAATTATTAATGTATAACTCGATTTCCCTAGTGGCCAATCGAAAACCAAATGTAATTATTTCGAAACTGAACCAAATTATAATTTGGTTTGGCTCGGTTCAAATTTCAATTTTCACCAAATTATGTTCATCCTTATGTCAGAGTCTTCTCATCAAAGGACTCCTTATGTGTCACGTTTCTTTTGTTTAATCCTTATGTATACTTGTGGGGCAGACGTAATCTACATGACCCGTTTGTAAATGCCCAACAGTAAAAGCCCATGTGGCACCGACATAAGGCTTGCATGAGGGTATATTAACGTCATTGTATCACATCACTATATTACATGGGTTATGACAAATATAATTGTGCATTCCTAAGTCCTATTAAGTGATTTGTCATATTTAAGTGAAGCTTATAAACTCATTTTCACGGTTCAAATACCAAAAAGAATTGAAAAGTCCATGAAAAATGTCTCCTTTGTTTAGTTGATTGTGTTTGATTGGATTTGGTTATGGCCCCTGGGATATGATGAAACAGTTTGATGACAACATACCTTCAAGAGCTTTTGACAATTTTTAGGTTTATTGGTGTTAGATTATTAGGCGTTTGGTTGTAATAAAAAATTTTACATGGAGTCCCAAGAAAATTTTGTCATACTTTTTGATTCGTTAGAATTATAAAAAGTAATAGAGGTGATAAAATTATATTTAAGAGGGGAGAAAGAGATGGACAAGCGTTAGAATAAAAATAAATGGGACTCAACCCTGTTTTTTTAAGAAATTGCTTACCAAATTTAAGATAAACAAGAATTGTTTACACTGATCAAATCCGAATGAATTCTGTTTAATGTGAGCAATTTCACATCTCCTCCAAAGGCATATAGCCGCAGACAAAATGTGTCCAACTCATATCAGCTCCAAGCCTCCAATTATAGGTCAAGTTGGGATGTTATAAATCAGTGTAATAAATAAGAAAGTCATTATCAACCAAAAATAAAATTGTATAAATTATAACAATTTAAATAAAAGGTAGTTTTTTATGAATTGCTTGCACTTTCCATCTGGGCAGAAATTAACCCAAATGTAATGAATTTGGCCATTGGCGAATAAAATAATGTCAACCACCAAAAAGAAATCCTGCAGCCTGCTCTTCGTTGCCTTTAGATAGAGTAGGGGCTTGTACTACTGCTTCCCGGCTGAACCCAAGTTCTACAAGCTTAGCAACTTTGGCTTCAAATTCTGGTTTCTGCATCAATGACACTCACAACATAAGAATGAAGTCTCAAGCAAGAACCATTTAATCTACAAAAATCGTCTGTGTACAAAAATTATAAGCATAGAACGAGTATTTGGCAAAATGCATCTTTAAAAGAGCTCCAAAAATATTGATCATCAAAGAAACATTGTCATACAAGCACTGTGCTGAGCTTTGTGCAACTTCATCAGTAACCCTTTCTTCATCAAGGAACCTTGATGGTATATCTTTCTCTGAAAATATACGAATTCAATTTAACTGGCTACATCTCATACAAATTGACATGTCTAATATAACTCAAATCAAACAGAAAAACTAAAACTAAAACTAAAATTCATAAAAAGAAAATGGTTATACAAACAAAAACCTTGCAAAAATGGTACGACAACTTTTCCTCCTCCAACTCTCAAAACATGTTCTTTCAAGTCAACCATACACTGTAAAAAGATGCAGGAAAAAAACATTGACAAAAAGTGCACACACTGGAACTCATTCAAATAGCTTGTCTAAGGCATTTCCTGATGTTTCCGCAGCATATCAAGTCCAAAATGGAATTCCATATTTGGAGAATCCAATACTGTAAAGGAGCAATGGTAGAACACACTACCAATCTGCCGGCAAAAAACAAAATATAACGATGAAAAAGCTTTCATGAAAGTTTGTCAAAATTGATTAAATATTCCAATAATCCAGCAGACATAAGCAAAACCTTAATTGGTGCACATGAATTTTTCCAAGGATTTCGGACTGGCCGACTCCACAAGCAATACCCTTGAACCGTTGACCTCTCAGCCCCAGTAACCTGGAACGAAAGAATTTGACACAACATAATAGTTGTTATAAATATACATCCTGATACAAGACTAATTAATGAACATAATATTAGTATTAGCACTAAATAGCCGGGACATACCCACAACGCTCAGCACAGCTTTTCGAAATGATCATTGTTTGTGCTCCACTATCCACAAAGGCCTTAAAATCACAAGGAAAACACATCATTATATCATTTAAACAAAAGAAATGATCCATTCCCAAAATTCACAGATGTCTTCCTTTAATATCAATTATTGCTAAATACATAGAAACATTATTCTCAACACAGATTACAAATCTCAATAATTTGATACGGAATATGTCATATCCAGAATTATAATTCTTAAACAATAGATGGATTAGAGATAAATTTATGAGCAAGAGCTTTCAAACCACATTTGACTTAACATGCTATCTACCATTTTCGGTGACCAAAGTAAATTTTTAAATCTTCACAACACGCATTTCAGGCAGTTGCATAATAAAAC
>JAURVB010005724.1:0-12055 GCA_033002965.1 Piper betle
GTCTTGGACAATTATTGGAGTTTCTTTGATGACAGGAGATGCTTCTTCAATGGCTTTTTGAGCCACTTCCCGTTCTTTAACAAGAAGTGCATTTGCCTCTTCTACTTTGATGTGCATAGCCAGAAGAGAATTCTGCAATTTTGCTATCTCTTGTGCCTTAGCTTCTTCCAAGTCTGTCTGCATTCAGAACAGACACATGGAGTTAGAAATATTTCAACGTTACTTCTCAAGTTTCAGGAAGGTTCATAGAGTCAAACATAGTTTTCCATAAACTGTAGAACAACTAAAAACAGCCTAAAAGTCAACCCATACAGTACCCTTAGTCGTTTCTCCAACTGCAAGCACCATGTAAGCTCCTCCACCTTTCTCTCAAGCTTGTCCTTAGCTTCCTTTAGTGCACCTGTTTCTCTTGCAGCCTACAGGATTGACATTTCATGCAAGTTGTAGCCAGATATAAGTACAAGGAAAAAATCCACTTTTATCATTGAAGATTTACTGGGTAACACATTTTCTCATCATTAATTAGCTTCAATGTCCGTGACTATTTAAAGAGCCGTTTCAATTTTAGTGTCTAGAAACAACTCAAGGAAAGACATCTCCTCACAGAAAAAAAGTCACCAACCATTTTCAGTTTCCTGAGTTCCCTCCTTGAGAAGCCTTCCATAATCTTTTATAATATGAGAAGTCCCAATGACAACGCCATTGAGCCTGCAAATTCATTAGAAATAGAGTAAACGCGATACAAAGAGCAGAAAAATTATTTGCAAATTTATTCATTTTTAAAGAAATGCAAGACCTGTATGACGGTCGCTGCTTTTGTCTGCCTCCGAGCAACCATAGCTCGAAAGCCTGTCTGCAGGGCTAGTGCTGATGCCCTCAGTTGCTTATAAGCTATTTGACATTGGTATCGACACAAATACTTCTGAATCTTTACTGCACCTTCTTCTTGCCGCATGTTCTCATAAACTTTGCGAGCCAATCTCCCTTCATTAATAAAGAGTTGAAAGTAAAAATCATCACGACGTACAAAATACACAAACAGATTTTGTTGAACAAAAAGCTACTTTCTGGCAAAGAGGTGGTCTACTGTTTTATAACAGGTAGTACTTCATGGTATGTTAATATGCAATAAAAAGTACCTTACCATTATAAAGCCAATTTTGAGTATAGCATGTAATTATAAATAAACAAATATTATGAAATAATGACTCGATAAATATTGGACATAACATGCAAAAAATTCTCCCTATACATGTTAACAAGCAAATAGCCCTTGCATTTATCCCAGTTGATATTTTCTCACTTTTACAAGCACGCGAGAAATAACTATAGATGATGCCCCCTTTACTTCACTCACTTTAATTTCATACCATGAATACATGAAGGAAGCTTCAGCTTTTATGATAACATGCCCATCACTAAGACAACTGCGTCCACAGCACTTGAAAGGTTATAGAATGCAACATCCACTTAACCTCTTTAAGTGCAGTCAGCAACAAGTTATGACAAACAGTTGGAACGGATGTTTCAGCTCCCCCATGCAACATGATAAATATACCAACTCTACTCTAGGTGACAGTAATATGTTATTTTTATCTATTAAAGACTAGGTGAGCAACCATAATTATGGATGATTCTTATTTTGATGTGTTGAAAGAGATAACCATACTTCTCCACAAAGACTGCACAAATATAGTAGTTTTCCGCAATAAAATAAACTGTTTTCTAGCTATATGTGTTCGAATTTGGCGCTGATTTGCTTTAGCTGCATTCCTGAGTACTTCAGCTCTACGTGCATCCAATTCTGCCATCTGCCCAGCTCTCAGAAACACCTTAGTCTTTCCAATCTGCATTGAGGACATAACTATTCTTGTAATGCAAAAAATTGCAACCTGGATAATGGCAAAACATTGAAGTAAATTTTATCTAATTTCAGTAAAATTGGAAATGATATTTTAAGAGCCTCAGGGTATCTAAACAACTTATGAATCTATGATGCTAGTTTTTATAAAAGGCTGTTCAACAAAAGCGGCACCCCAAGTTAGTGTCCTTAAGCATTTGGCCAAATACCAGTTTCTATAGAAACATATTAGCGCATTGTAGTTACCAAACAGCACAAAAACAATACCATGGCATTTAATTGCCAAAACGACCTACTAAAATTCGCCAAATGCATCAAGTAAACATCATTCAGTAACCCGCCATCCTTTCAGGCCTTTCTTTTCAAGTATTTTCTTGCATGCAGTCTTCTCATCATTGCTGTCAATGAGGAAAGCCAGCCTGTAAGATATTATGGTTACAGCTAATTAATTCAAACACTAGGAAAAAAAGTCCCAGTCAAAATAGCTTTTGTATTATCACACACCCTAGATATCAAGTTGAATGGAACGATAATACTTACTTTTCTTCCATAACTTCAGGGGCCAAAAGTCAAAATCGGTTAAGGAATTCATAAAATGTTTTTCTAGTAGGATATTTAGCCATGCTTATTCTAATAGCTTCTAGAACGCCCTAAAAATAAATTTTGGAACAGAGTAAGTATCCCGAGTACTATTGACTATTCCATCAAACACTATCCAAGAGTGACTTACTCCACACCGCAATTGTTGCATGATGTTAACGTTCTCGAATACGGCAGGTTTCCAAAGGTTATTTGGTTTCACACATCTTATATAATGGGGCTCTGTGGAATTTAAAGTCTCCATCAGGGCTTGTAGTTACATCTGCATTCACAAACAAAACAAAATAATTGACATTGAGGATCACACCACCTGCACATATGTATTGAACTACAGTTCAAAAATAAAATCAAAATGGAAACGCAAAACAACCACCTTGAAGCCAGAAGCAATTGAGCAAAACTTCGTTGATTTGTTTGCTTCATCTTGAACAGAAAGGAAAAGGCCAGAATCAAACGAGCATTTAGAAGCACTCAATAGCTCTTGATGTTCTGGCACAACATAATCTTTGTTTTTGTCCAAAAACTGGTCTGCCTGATGTTGTACCTGATGAGAGAATACAAAAGTGAATCTTAAATGATTAGCATGTAACCCATGTTATAGGTTCCTTTTATAAATATTTTTTATGTAAAAACAGATAACACAGCTAGAGTTCAGAAAGTAAAAACTTACCTCACCAGCATAATGAGTGATTGTAAAACCAGTCCTCGATAATTTTGGTTTAACAAAACGTTTATGTACTTTGAATGTTTGGTAGAGCTTTTGACAAAATGTTTCATGTGTAGATTTTGGAAACATACTGAAAAAACAAAGTTTAGAGAGAGAGAAAGAGAGTAATAATTCAGTCTTTTTATGCATCACTATCCTGTTGAAAAGATCAATCTCAAAAATCCTATTTTTAATAAAGTGATTTTAATTGAAGATGATGAAGTATTGTGCACCATGCTTCATCAAGAAGAGCTATAATTCCTCCCGGTTTCTGCATGAAAAGTTAGACAAAAATGAGAAAATGATATGGCAGAGGCATAATGATTAAGTGATCATTTATGTCAGAATATGAAACACTCTGATAAAGGAAATAACTGAGACAGGACAAGGACAAAATTGTCTAATTGCACCTAATAACTCAAATCAACAAGAGCACTGACAGTCAGTGTAACTGACAGGGCCAAAAGTACCTTGGCGGGCTTGGTTGATTGCTTTGAAAAGTGGCTCCCCAAATTGGAGATCCACAAACACACACACACACACACACGCAAAGCCCAAAGCCACCATTTGGCATTGAATATGAGAAAATGAAACTTAATCTGAAGGTGTTACAATCAGCAAAGTACTACTTAAACCTCAAAATAATCCATGCGGTTTCTATATAAGGAGAACCACATTTGAATGTTTGTTCTCTGCTGGCTAGCAAATGTTAAGAAAAAGTAATTTAGGCTATACTCACCAACAATGCATTTAATGGTCATAACTATCATACAAAACAAAAGGCATTAGTCATGAAATATCACCTTCTCAATAAGGTCTAAGATATCCTGGTTGTCAACAAATTCTATGTAGCTCCAGTCAATTTGCTCTTTTGTGTACTCTTCCTGCTCCATTTTGAAAACATGCTGAAAAGAACCATTTACTCATCTCAAAATTTATAAATGATGCTGGATGTAAGTCCAATCTGAAATGATTCCAAAGGTCAAATGATGGATGCGTTCCATGGGGTTCCATCCATTAAAAAAATTAAGAGAATTGGTCTATGCTAAATAAAAAAATTAGGCCTGCACTCAAATTAGCCCACTGATGTAAATTACAGGCAACCTATGTGAATAATGTAAACTACCTGGTTAAAATGCTGCTGCAGTTTCTCATTTGTGAAATTGATACAAAATTGTTCGAAACTGCAGGACAATAAAAATTTCATGACACATCAGTGACAAAATTGAAAATGACATATATAATGCTTAACTTGGGTCCCCTACCTGTTTATCTTAAAGCTTTCAAAGCCATATATATCAAGGACCCCAATCAAGGAGTTTGAGTTGGGATCCTGGCCAATAGAGATATTTATTGCATCAACTAGCCTGTAAAAGAAAACATTTTTGAAGGAACAGCAGGTTAACATGGCACATAATAGACTAGGTCTAATCCAAAAATCATAAAAATAATGTGCACTTCACCAGTCAAATAGGCCAGAATATATAGTTTTGGCTAAGCCATCTCGGCTAACTGTAGCACCAAGTGGAGCGAGAGTTCTTGTGATCTTCTCTTCTGGTGTAATCATCACTCGTTTACAAAGTGAATCTTCCAAAGCCTGGCCATCACATCTGAAATTATAACATGTAAATTTTTTTAGTCATTATTAAAAAGAGAAGTAGAAGACAAATCAAATTTCAGAACAAAAAAATAATCATACAGGAGAAGTTCAGCTGCCGTCTTCAAATGGAACTTGCCTTTGTCATCTTTTATGACTGATGAATCAATTTCTTTTCCTTTGGCAAAATCAATATTCCAAATATGGAGGATGGCTGCAATTACTCTAAAAATAGCTTCCTAGGAGAATAAAACAAATTAAAATAGATCCTGAAACAATCTCCATGGTAACAAAGCCGGTACTTTCCAAAATGGATTGGACACTGATGAACCTTTTTATGTCACATGTACAGACACACACAAGTGACCATTATTGACAACTTGCGAAGAGAACGAAAATATGTTAAATACTGACATCTTGCATATATAAAGTACTTGCAGGTTAAAATACCTGCTCTTGTTCACTAATATCAACAATATCCATAGCTTTTTGGTGGCAAGATACTCATGTGCATCATTCACTCCAATCAACTCATAACAGTTGGATTGATTAAGATAGTGAAAAGATTTTGGATGCCCTAACTTATATTTTTCAGTGACCTGCCATAAACAATAGAGAGGCAAAGAAAGGTCTCAATTGGATTTCCCTTCATAGGAGAAATTGTCATGACACAAAGAAACGGATGAAAGAGAAACCACTGACCTCAGACGGTGCAGCACAGAGAAGATAGAAACAATGGTAGTTTCTCTCTGGATCAGATATTTGACAAACACGTGATCTCTCAAGAAGATAGGTTTTAATAGCTGCTCCTGATATTCTCCCATGCCTATCAAATTGGATTTCAACAAACTTACCAAATCGACTGCCTAATCAAGAATCATTTTACCACAAGTAAAAGAGATAAGCCGTGTGAGAAGACAACAAGAATCATAATTCAGAAAGAAAAAAAATAATGCTTTGTTACAATTATGTAAAAGCTAATATCACCTTGAATTATTGTTTCTAACAGTTTTTGCATTGCCAAATGCCTCAAGCACTGGATTAGACTGCATTTATAAAAAAAGAGTATAAAAATGTTGTTAAAATAACTATCAAGGCATTTGGGAAAGTTGAAGAAAAAATTTGATGGTTATTTTTAGAATATCAAATGTTAAGTTTCACGAGCAGAGCTATTGTTACATACTTCAAGAACTTGCTGCTCCACAGTCCGTCCTTCAGTACCAGATCGTCCACCTAAAAAAGCAAGGTATCGCATAAGCATTTTTGTTGTTTCAGTTTTTCCAGCTCCACTTTCACCACTAACTAAAATTGAGTTGCTTTTTCCTTCTTTAATCATTGCCCTGGAACAATTAAAATGAGATTATAAACATCTGCATAACAATTAGAAAATATTAAATCTCCCATAAACAAAATCTCCTATAAACAGATAAACAAGATACCTGTATGCAACATCTGCAACAGCAAAAACATGCGGACTTAGCTCACCAAGTGGAGCCCCTTTATATTGGGACATCATGTGCGCATCATAAAGATGAGGAAATCTTTGAAAAGGATTGATGGCTATAAGAATATTTCCTGTATAGATCTGCACTAAAGACAAATTGTTGTTTAAATGAATGTAAAGATAATGTCGGTAAGACACTATAGCAAAGAAGCAATAATAGGTAGTTCACATATATTTCATTCAACTCATATCTAGTTGATAAATTCTGCAAGACTCCAGGCTCGTGCAGATAGGAGAGCTTTGTCATGCCGTCAACCCCACCTACAGGCACTTCTGTATCCTTCTGGTATATTTTTGAAATATCCACTGTGACCTAAAGAAAGCAGTTTGATTGATAAAGACTCGATTCAATCTGAGAAAGTCAGTAGCCTGTAAACTAGTAATTCTATTTCTTTAATTAATAATTGTTGTGCAATGTACGATGGAAGTATTATAGAGAGCACAGAACAAAGGTTAAAGCTACATGTACTGCTGCAGATGACCATTATTTTTATTTGTTGAAAAAGAAATACAAATAAGCCTTTGGTTGTGTGACTCAGATTACGGGTTAAGAACAAGCAATTAACCATACAATCAAATTCTACTAAAGTACAATAATAAAAAATGAACACTTTGGAATATAAAATATAAAGTTTGAATGTCAGGGCCAAAGAAGGGACTTTAATAGCTATGAAAGATTACTAGTAACAAACACTTTGAGATTATAATGAAGTGTAAACTAAAAAATAATGGATATTTGAAGTTTACATACCGTTTGCCTATTTGAAGTTTCAATTTCGGCAGTTGAACCAGTAATTTTTGTAACTTTGCCATCAATCCAGGCTAGTTTTGGATCTTCTACCCAAACATGGGAACCGACTATAATATTTACTGGACTAGCCTGTGTATGAGAATTCATAGTAGGAGTAAGTCATAATATAGTATATCAAAAAAAAAAAAATCTACGAACACCTTGATTGTGAATCATTCTGTCTTGTAAACAAATCATGATTATTCAATCTTTATCAGGTATGTGAACACCATCTGTCTAAATGACAATATTTCTTGAGTAAACTAAAATTCCATCATAAAGTCAACTAGCTAAGTCCCCTGGCAGCACTGCTTCATAGCAGAGAAGCATATAATCAAGTCTTGCGACCAATTCGTTCTTCCAAGCACCTGTTTATCTCTAGTACTACTAATTGATTCTCAAGTAGGCTCCTTTGAAAGCAGTTGCATTTCCCACTCAACAATGGTAAAGCAAACAAATTGTCTCAATTTCCATGAAAATTCTCAAAATTTTCGATGAAAAAAATGTAAATGTCTACATGATTACATTTATTGAGTCAACTAAAGTTCCGGCATAAAGTCAACTAGCAAAGTTCTATTGTCAGCGTTGCTGAATAGCAGAGCAGCACACAATCAAGCCTTGGCATCAATCATACTTTCCACAGATTTGATTATCTCTATACAAATAATTGATTCGCGCTTTGGCTATTGAAAGCAGTTACTTTTTCCGCACGAACATGTCAACAATGATCCATGTGACCACCAGTAACGGGAAAGCAAACAAATTTCAATACAAATTTGCTAAATTTTCTATAAAAAAATCCCAAAATGCAGACAAATTGATACACCTAGCTCCAATTCATACTCCCCACACATCTGTCTGTCTCAATGACCACTAATCGAGTCCCAAGTTGTATCATTTTAAAACAGTGGCAATTCCCACATTGGCATTCCAAGCTTCCATCAATGTGAAAGCAAACAAATTGTCTCAAATTTCAATGCCAACTCTCAATTTTTTCAAACGCACGAATTAATAAATCTACTAGCTCACAATCGTCAAAAAAAAAAAAAAAACAGCACACATACCGTTTCCAACAATGCAGAATCCCGCCCCACCGGACCAGCACCACAGAATCAGACAAAAGATTCCGACTTTCCAACCACCCGGAACCCCAAAACGACCGACAACAACTCCAACCAGCTCTACCGCTTCGTCTGCCTTGTCCCCAAGTGGCGGGGATGGAAGGAAGCGGAAGGGAGGGGCCTGTAGGAGGAGAAAGAGAGATAATGGGTGGTGGTGGAGTGTAAGCATGGTAGCCGGTGTTGTGCATAAAACACGGCACAACGTCGGGGGGATGGGTGGTCATGGGATACCATGCACCAGGGGGGACGGAGAGGGAGAGAGCTCTTTCTCCCTGACTCTATCTTCTGTCTAATATATATATATATATATATATATATATATATATATATATATATGTGAGGGAATGTTTCCTGTAATAGAGCACAGCCAACATGGCTGTGCTCGAATTTGTTTAGAGCCGTCCGATTGAGATCGGACGGCTCAAAATACCCCAAGTTAAATCAAAACCCCCCCTCCCCCCCCCTCCCCTTCCTCTGATTTGGTCCGCCGCGCCCCTCGCCGCGCCCGCTCGCCGCGCCCCGCCTCGCTCCGCCCCGCGCCTCCCGCCCCTCCCCCGCGCCCCCCGCACGACCCTTGCGCTGCCCCGCCCCCCCGCCCCGCCCCCACCCTTCCCCCCTCCCCTGTTTTCACCCCCCGCAGCGCCCCTCGCCCCGCCCCGCGGCCCTCGCTCCGCCCCGCACCCCACGCCCCTCCCCCCGCGCCTACCGCCCCGCCCCACCCCACGCCCCTTTCTCTGCCCCGCGGCCCTCCGGCCACGCCCCCCGCCCCGCCCCCACCCTTCCCCCCCTCCCCTGCTTTCACCCCCAGCCGCCCCCGCCCCGCCCCGCGGCCCTCGCTCCGCCCCATGCCCCACGTCCGGTTTCCCTCCCCCTCTCCGCCCGTTTCGCCCCAACCCCACGCCGGCGTCACCACAGCACCGCCGACGGTGGCGCGAAAAAACAGGGGCGGGGGAGGAGGGCGGGGTGGAAGGGGGCGATGGCATTTTCGTAATAAAAGTTTGACTCGCTCCCGAGTCAATATTACGAAATAAATATTAAAAATAATTTTAAAAAATAAAATACTGTAAAATAAAAATTTGGCTCACTCTGGCTCGAGTCAATACTACAAAATTGATTTTTAAATTTTTTTTAAAAATACAATACCATAAAATAAAAACTTGACTCGAACCCGTGCAGGATCGAGTCAAGTTTTAATTATAAAATAAATTTTTAAAAAAATAAAATAATTCGGTAATAAAAACTTAGAGTCCGCTACAAATTTTTATTATAAAAAATTAACCCCGCTACAAATTCAAGTCCCAACTTGAGTCCGGACCGAGTTGGGACTTGAATTTGTAGCGGGATAAATTTTTATAATAAAAATTTGACTCGGTTCCAACTCGAGTCAATATTACAAAATAAATACCGAAAATATAAAAAAAATACAGGAAAATATTATAAAATAAAATAATCGAATTATAATGGATTATTTTATTTTATAGTATGTTACCCTATTTTGTTCATATTTTAAAATAAAATGTTGACTCGGTCCCGATTTGAGTTAATATTACGAAATAAATCCTAAAAAATTTAAAAAATATATAGGAAAATACCCTAAAATAAAATAATCTAATTCTAATAGATTATTTTATTTTATGGTTTTTAATTCTATTTTTTTCATATTTTTTGAGAGGGGTAGTTTGGTAATAAAAACTTGACTCGGTCCTAACTTGTGTTAATATTACGAAATAAATCCAAAAAAATATAAAAAAATACATAAAAATATCATAAAATAAAATAATTGAATTATAATGGATTATTATATTTTATGGTATTTTTTTAAATATTTTTTAAGATATATTTCGTAATATTGACTCGAGTCGGGAACGAGTCAAATTTTTATTACGAAACTACCCCTGCCTTTTCCTCTTCCCTCCCCTGTTCGCCGGCACCCTGTTTTTCCCAACTCAGCCGATCGCCGGCCGCCCGCCGCCCGCCCACTGCCGGCCAACGACGGCCCTCCCTTCTTGATCCCTTCCCGGGTGACCCAAGGTGGGCAGGACGAGTGGCGCGGCATGGGGGGCGGCCGGGACGTGGAGGGCGGGGTGGCCGGGACGTGGAGGTCGCGGCGGGAGGGGACGTGGAGGGCGCAGCCGGAGGGGATGTGGAGGACGCCGGACTTGACGACGGTGGCGAGGCGGGGTCTGCCCACTAGTCGGAGCGGAGCGGCGCGGCGGCGGCGGGGAAAAGGCGGCAAAAATTTTTTTTTTTTTGGAAGGGTGAGGGGGGAATTTTCAGCCGTTGGATTCAATCCAACGGCCGAAAAAAATTGAGCACAGCCAAGATGGCTGTGCTCAATTACAGCAATACTTTCTCCTATATATATATATATATATATATATATATATATATATATATATGGATAATTTAGAAGCAAATTTGTTCCAAATTAATTACAAAATTCTCCTTTCAAATTAATTACAAAATTTTCTTAACTCTTTTTTATCTAAAAGTCTTTGTTTCTTTAATTGACTTTTAATTTTTAAATCATTACATAAACTTAGTCCTTCGTTTATTACTTGTCCTACTAATTATCCAAAAGTATATTGTTCATAAGGAATAATTCCATTATGTAAACTTCTAAGTTTATTCCTTACTATTCTAGAAAACTGTTCATACTGACTTTTGTAATATTTAGGGAGGTTAGCAATCTCAGGACCAAATTGGGATAACCATTGATGAAACCAAAAAGGAAGCTGACCCTTTCTAGGTAAATCCATACGTATAAACCAAGAGTGTTGATGAGTAGGATTTTTATAGAACAAGACTCTATGAAAAGCTTCCACATAGTCCCAGTAATTGTACTCATTTGGAAATAGACCAGGAGGAGGCTGAACATTAGTAAATTTTCGAATAGTATGGGGATGACCATACTCTTCCATAGTCACTATTTTCTGGATTACCATTTTACTATATGGAATCTTTGTCTCATAATTTTCAGGATATGTTAATATATTTTCAGATCCTTGATACCTATGTAATATCTCACATGAAAGCATGTCTTGTAATACTAGTTCAAAGAAGTATCTTGGTTTGTTGGACATAACCAAGAAATGTGAATATAAAGGACAATATCGTAATGCAACTTCAGCTGGATCAAGTGATTCCAGTTGATCAACAGGGTAGTCTATATAGCACATATGAATAGGTGGATTTTTCTGTATATAAGGACTTAGATTAGTATATGAAGTTTTTTCTGATGTCTTCAACTCTGGAAAACGAGGGTAATTTTTGTAGAATGGAGGGTGATGAGGAGGATCATAATTCCGAATTATGGCTTTTCCTTTGCCCTTGTCCATATTCCCCCTGCAAAAATTCACGAGTGAGAAAATCAGGTAAACTATTAGTTAAGCCCGGAATATATTCAATATCAAAATCGAATATTGCTAATAAAGCCTGCCATCTTGCAAATATATGCTTAGAAGCAAGATTTTCTACATCCTTTTCTAAAATATATTTAGCAGCAGTACAATCTATTCTTAACAGAAATTTGGAATTTAAAAGATCATCCTGAAATTTTAAAATACAATTAACTATACTTAACATTTCTTGTTTAATAGTAGAATACTTAAGTTGGGTTTCATTCCATAAGCCAGAATGATATCTAATAATATAAGGTTTATCCTTAATTATTTGTTTTAGTATTCCCCCATATCCAAGATTGGAGGCATCCGTTTCAACTATTTTTAATGAGGAAGGATGAGGTAGACTTAAACAAGGTATGAATTGACTTTTCTGTTTAATCTTCTTTACCGCTTGGGTATGGGCATCTGTCCATGGAGATGGATTCTTTTTTAGTCTTTGAAATAATAGCTTACAATCAAAAGCTAAATCTTT
>JAURVB010005725.1:0-18336 GCA_033002965.1 Piper betle
GCGGGAGCGGCTTTTCCGCTGATAGGGTTTTGTCGGATTTAGACTCCCCAAATGTGTTATTAGATTCGATATTATCTCTATTAAACTCGAAGTAGGGTTGTTGATTCGATTTTATTTTGATTCGGTTCGACTCGGCTTTTAGTTAGATTAGAAGTTTGATTCAAATTTTGTGAATGTTTAGCTCGAGTTTGTTGATTCGATATTATTATCGGTTAAGTTCGATTCAGTGTTTAGTTAGATTATAAGTTCAATTCAAATTTTATGAGTGTTTTAACCGGAATTCGTTGATTTAATTTTTGTTATCACTTAAGTTTGATTCGGCTATATATAAATTTAATAATTAGATTATAATTTAAATTTAAATTTTGTAAATATTTTACTCAAGTTAAAGCTGGATGAATTTGTATTTCCTAATCCTTCTAGTACTGATTTTTTCCGTGGTTTGTGGATTGAGAAGTGTGAACTCTAGACTCAGATATTTTTCGATTGTATACTGAGTTTTAAAAAAAATTTGAACTTGTTTAGATTGTATTTAGATTAGTTGTGATGAATTCATGCAATATAATTTTGTGGTAATTATCTTTTTAAGAAATGTTATATGTCATCTGTTCATTCTTACCTTCATTTTAGCTTCCTTCATTCTAAATTTGCTAATTTTAAACAACCAGTATCAGCAGATAAGATTGTTGATATTAATCTATATTAAGTTCGATTCGACTCGATATAAGCTTAATATTAGAAACTCGATTCAAATTTGTAAATGTTGACTTTGTATTTCCTGCCTCAACTGTTAAAAAATTTCTCCTTGCTTTTTTTCTTTCTATTATTTGTTAAAGGGCACTTTAACATGATCAAATCAAAACTCTCAACGTTTGACGTTGAATCCAACAGCTGGATGGCTCAAGCACAGGTAACTTACCTGTGTTTGAGCACAGTAAAACGGGCTCTTTTTTTTATAAGTTCAACTCCTCTTTAGTCTGTAGACCTCAGATTATTGGTTATATCGACTTTCTTTAGAAGAGACGAGGTCCATTATCTATCTATACCTGCTAAAATGCTGACTTTCTTGTTAAACATTTGTTTGTTTTACACCTCTTCATTTAGTCAAACAATAATGAGTATAATTCTACTTTGTTAATCCCTATATTAATTAATACTCGTCTACTTCCCTCCTGGGACTATGATTAATTTCTTTCTAAGTTTATTCGTGTTCAGGTGCAGTGCGTGTTACACAAGTTAGTTAAGCAAAATATGTTGACATCCATTTATCCTTCGTTGTGTTTAAATTATGTTCCATGTTGTTGACCGCCACCCCTTGTTTTATTTTATACAATTATTTCATATAGTTAAGTCGGTTCTAGTCTTTTATATTTATACATAACAAATGGCCGGCACAGCTGATATAAATTAGGATACATTCATATAAGAACTATTATTGGAATTCCTCCTCTTCCATGTCTGTAGCTTATTGAACTAAATAATACCTTCATTTTATCACTATTAGTGGAATTTTATCTCTTTATATCAGGAGTTTATCAAACTCGACTTGAATTAAATGAGGCAAATTTAAATATATCTGAATTTGGCTTGACTATCTACTTGCATCTTCTTAAGGGATATAAAGGCTTGATTAAGATTGTTTTAGCTCGTGTTTGATTCACAAAATGCTCGTTTCTAAGCTCAACTCAAAGTCAAATAAATTGTGTCGTAAAAAACTCAAACTCAACTCAAAGTCAAATAAATTTGGTTAGTGCATGCTCAAGTCGCAAAAAAGCTCGATTCCATTATAAAAACTCTAAAAGCTTGATATTACAAGTCAATACGACTTAAATTCGGCTTCTTAGGATTATTGTTAAATGACAATAGTAAATATAAAAAAAAGGAAGAAAAATCCGGCACTAGTTTGAGTGATGTTCGTCACGCAAAGCTATAATCCATTTTGGCTTCATATTGCTTTCTCATGCTTCATGGTTTTATCCCATTTTGAGTTGCCATCAGAATTCCGTTACACATGCTCGCTCGTTGTCTTGTACAAGTAAAACATGGGCTAATGTATGAAAAAAATGAGCGTAAAAATATATTGCGTGAAGCATACCTGATTGCCTATTGCCAATATTAATAATCCCATAGACATCAAGCAAGCAATCGCGTTGAGCAATTTTTTATGCCGCAATATCATCACTATGGCCAAGTTCTTTGTAGAACGTATGCGGTACTTCCATCATTTTTTGTGCGTTGATGATACCCATCAAATTTGCAAGTTCAAAAAAGGTTTCTACACCGCTAACAAAATGTCACACTAGAAATTGAAAGAAGCAGAAGCAAAATTGGACTACACCCTGATGTTGAAGTAGTCTGGATCAAAGTGATGTAGCCTCACATACCCATCCTCACCACCACTTGCGAAGCTAGATCGCCCAAAAAACAAAAGAAAAGAAAAGAGAAAAATAATCAGTGTACAAAACAAATAAAACAACACATGCCATGCCAAGTCTAGGGATGAAGTAGGTTACCTTCTCCCGTCTGGGTTGAATGCCAATGCATTGATAGGCCCAAAGTGACCCTTGATGCCACCTATCTCCTCTTCAAAAACCTGAGGAAGTAGATAATTATGGGCAAAAAAGATTCAGCTCTTCATAGATTTTGCTCTTTCCACAAAATCAATTAAATATTGAACATTTCTCATCGCCAGGGGTGAGACCAAGTAATGATATTACCTTGTGGAAAAGTTTTGCTTCAAATTTTCCAGCCCGACGGTCGGTAAGTGTTACAGCCTGTGCATCCTGACCACCTCCAATCATCACCTAATTACAAATATTCAATAGTCATATCGTTATAGAAATGAGTCAAAAAAGAAGTAATTGGCAAGATGAGAGGCATTAAATATTACATGATCGAAAAGTGGAGAGATTGTACAAGCATTGACAGGGCTGTCTGTCAAGTAAGTCTTGAGATGTGTGAGGGTTCGAGTGTCCCACAGCTACACAGAGTCAAATACATTAGACCAAAACAGAAGATCAACAATGAGCTCCTCTTGAACATATACTTGCTAAACACAACACAATTACAATCAATAATGAAGTTTAAGTAAGGTTCCTATTTGTGATAGAAAATATTGGAATAAAAACTCTATAAACCGGCTAATAAAACTGCACCCAAAAAATAAAGAGTTTGAATTTAAAAAATGAAACAGAAAAATTAATATCAAAATTATTGGTATGCAGAGGCTCATCCCTTTGATCAACTTACACTTTTTACTCAAATGCAAATTTACCTTTGCAGATCTATCTGAGGAACTGGTGATAAAATGACTACCATCAGGCGATCTTGAAAGTGATGTAATATTTTTTGATGACCAGCATCTTTGTCAGACTCCTTCAACAGCTTCCCAGTCTAAAATTGATTGGAAAGGAAAAATACAAATAAAATATCAACATAAATACCAGGCTTATCAGACTATGACTATTGCATCTAATCTTTCACAGAGCCTAACGTTTAATTCAATATAAAGAAACTCATAGCTCTTCAAAATCAGTAACACCACCACGGCAAAACAAAGAGCAAAAAACTTGACATACGTTTCAGTTAAACCCACAGATTTGAGACTGACAACTCATAATTATAATGATAAATTTTGCCTACATAATCAAGATAGCAATAATTATTCTGCAAATACATAAAAGCTATCACCTTTCATCTCCTCACATATACCCTAATTCTTTAAACGAAAGAAACACGCTTCTTCACAAGTTGATGACTTGATGAGAACCGATTATTTGCAGGGGTTGGCCATAAAAAGTACGAAGATACCTCCTGATCTAAAATTAGTAACAAAAACTGCTCAAATACTCTGTAAGATTCACTGTGTATAGAACATTATACAGTACACCTTCAATGCCCTAAACAAGTATACCCCTAAATTGAAGTGAGCTTCAGCTGAAGTTAAAAGACTTTTTTGAGAAAAAAAATCCATATTTTCAAATGCAATAATTCAGTATGATTTCCAACGAATTTTTACATAAAATCTTTTTGTAGTAGGTTAAGTCTGAGTCTCCCATGCAGCTTCCACCTAGACTAATTTATAAAGTGGTCAGTGAGCCTTCTCAATTATGAAATGATATAGAAATTTGAGTTCACCCATTTATGAAACTCAAACATAAAATTAGCTAAATTGAGAGATAAAGTAACCAACAATAACACTAAATTTGGACACTATAAGCACAACATAATAGTCAAATGAAAAACCTAGTTATCAGATAAAATTCTTCAGCCAGAGACATCAGCGCGTCGTTATTTTATTTCATACCTTTATCAGTAGTTGATGTATTTTTAAGTATCTTAAGTGATAATGTCTTCCATTCTTGAGATGACAAAAGGATTGTTTAGATCTATTTTAACGTTCGAGTCTTATAGATAAATTGATTTAAATATGACTCAGCTCGATCGTAACATATCTAATTCGGTTCTTAAGTGGACCAAAATCGGGGTGTTACATATAGCCTATAGCTCCTAAATGCTTGAATATTGAACCTCCTAGTCTAAACAATTATATACTTCTATATCAATTACCCGACTAGTCTACATGGATGTGTTAGCTAGGCATGGCTTGTTTATAATATTCATCTTTACACATACATATCAATAACATATCACATGTTGCATTCATTAACAAACAAGTGTAAACTAACAATCGACATGCACAAACATAACATACTTAGTGAAGAAAAAATATTTATAAAACAGAGGGACATAAACAAAGGATTCAAACAAATTAAAGGGGCATCAGATCCTTGAGCAACATATAGTTTTTGGATGCAAAGAAGGGCAGCACAAGGCAAACCCTCAAAGGGGTCCATGGGAGACACAGAAGTGGGCAACAAAGCTAAAACTCTTGAGTGAAAATGCTAAGCTCCATATGCTACAAAGGTTGAGTCACAAGGTTACAAATGTTGAACCGCATGGCTACAAAGGTTGAACCATGAGTTTTAAATATTATACTTTTTAATCATGATTTTTGTGTGTGTTTTTTTATCTTTATGTCATAAAGCTTAGGTTATGAAGATAGTTTTTGTTATGATTTAGGGGGCTACAATGGTTGAGCCATAGTTAAGTATAAGGGTCACAAAGGTTAGACCATTGCTATGAGTTTTAAGGTCACAACTTATAATAATTCTTGAGTTGAACTTATAATGATAATCGCACATAAAATTGTTGAATTATTTGATTGTTACAAAGGCCAAGTGAGAGGAGATTATTTAATAATCATTAAAGCGACCCATGTACCTTGAATCATCAAATTACTACATAGATCAAGTGGGAGATTATAAGATTATTAATTAATCTCATTAATAAGAATTAATTTCCTTGTGTCATGTTCATAAAAGTTGAAATGTCGAGTTTCTAAAGAGTTACATTATTGATGACTGGAATGTAGTTAAAAAACTTATTTCATTTATTGGGGAGTGGAAATCATGAAAACCCACTCTCTAAATCAACATTTCCTCCTCTTCCATCCATGTTCTCTCTTCTTCTTGGTAAGGTAAACTATTGAATCTCTCCTTTACTTACCCTTTTTCCCCTTCACTTTCCATTTTCTTCTTTTTTCCCTTCTTCCATAAACTTATCATATACCAGTAGTTTCAAGCCAAAAAATCAATTATTCAATGAGTCCCACTTCCAGAACAAAGGCTCCAATTTATCCAATAATGTTGAGCACACAAGATATATTTATCAAATAACAAGCATTCTACATAATCTGAAAATTAAATTTTGGATAACAAGATTAGGGAGAACTAAAGGTGCACTCTTTCGTGATAGATCAAGGTTTTATCTTAACCTCTTTTTCAAAAATAAATTAAAATGATAATTTTAAAGCAAATTGTGGCTTTTGTAGCAAATTATTGTCCTTCAAGGAAAAGCTAAATATGTGTGGAACTCCTGACAATGCACACCAAATCTCATAGGGAGAAAACTACGATCTACATCCTCGTATCAGAATTTGAAATTCAAAAAGATTTACATAACGTACTTCAGTATCCCATATCCGGATTATGGTATCTTCACCAGCTGTGATAATAGTTCTGTTCAGCGGTCCCCATATGGCTCTATTAATTCTTCCTTTAGGCCCTTCGATAACAAGCACTGATTCATTGGTCTCTGATGGAAAAAAAGGCAACAGTTGTCATAACCATTTAATAATAAGAATATATACTTAACAAATTGAACAAATCATGAACTTCGTCCAACAGATATATAGCGACCACATGAACATATTTTAATCACAAACAAACAAGGAGGCCCATAAAGGGTTAAAATTTTTTGATTAGCATACGTTCATCCAGGTCGTCTGCAATTCTCTTCACGTGAATGGCAGATTGAAGATCCATAAATGGATCGGTCGTCATAACGGCCAGCTTATCACCAAGAGAAAACTCTACAGATCTAGCTGGTGGTTTGAAGTTGAAAGTGTAGAGCAGTGTTCCATTTTTAACATTCCACAACTTCACACTCTGATCCGCACTGCCCGTAATAAGCCGCATTGAATCCCCTGATCAGCAATGAAAAACATCATCGAATAATATAAACAAACAAGAAATGAATACAACATGAAAATACAGAAAAGAAATACCACTCTATCAAAACAATATATCAAACAACAAATCGGCCAAATAACATGGTCACAAGCTTTGTACCGATTTACAATATCATTCATCCACTTTATTGAATATACAGCTCATCAATTAACCAAACAAAAGGCATATAAGGCATCCACAAACGCAATCATACCAACCTAAATCAAACACAATCACCAACTAACCAAAAAAATCATAGATAATATATATACATACACATGCACAATCACACCAACACAAATCAAACAAAAACCCCATAAAGGGAACATATCATCAGCATCCACACGAACATGACACAGAGCCAATAAGAGGGGAGGAGGAGGGAAGCACGAACGGGAGACATCGCAGCACCATACAGCGCCATTGTGGCCCTTGTACGTGCCGAGGCGCTCGCCGTTGTCGGAGAACCAGACGGTGGGGGAGAGGTCCTTGGCGCAGGAGAAGAGGAGGTCGCCGTCCCGGTTGTACTTGAGGAAGGTCAGGGGCCTCTCATGCCCCTTCATCAATATCGGCCTCATCTTCTCCTTCTTCTTCTTCTACTTCGGCCAAGCTCGGACTGGATCGGCGATGGCGAAGTTAGGGTTAGGGTTTGGAGGGTTTCTCGCCGGGGAAGTCGGAGGAAGAAAGGGGATGGTGAATTTACGTAAAAGGGCTTCCTTGTTATATTTTTAATAATTAATTTTATATAGGTCTTTGCAAGGCGGTCATGGACATGGACGGACAAGAGCTTACGGATCTGACCGGGTCGGATTCCAGAGGTCATGACGCCAAAAAAGTTAAGTTTTTGTTATGTTTTTTATTTTATTTTATATTTTATATTTTTTATAAGATATAAATAAATATAGGCAAGGTGGTTAGGGTGCCATCGATTAAACTCGAATTAGTTTGTTCTTCGAATTAATTTAATTTGAACTAGAGTTCGAATTTGCAGAAATTGCGAGGCTATGATTATTGTGTTTTCTTTTTTTTCGGTGGAAGTGGATAAAGGAAATGAATTTAAAGAGAACGACACAGATGGTCACAAATATTTTTTATAACTTATCATTTTATGTATTCTGATTTGTATATTATTTTCCTCAAAAACCGTCTAGATCAAAATTTTGAGTCTTAAACATGTTTTGAATTAAATTTAATTTCTTGAAAATTTAAATAATTTTTAAATCAACTTTAGTGAGCTTTGATTATAATTTGTAAAGCTTTTTTCAATCCAAGGTCAAAGTTTAGTTCTGAATTAACAACCAAACCGGAGTATTTTGGATCCTTTCAACTGCTAAAATTTGGACTAGTGGTTGGTTGACTTAGGGATGGTAAATCCAAGGTGATTGGTCTTTTTTTTTTTTAGTTTTTTTGCCTCAAGGTATTCGTTTTATGGTTGATACAAGGAACATCCAACGTTGTCGAAAAACTTCCAATGAAGAAGTGTGAAATGGTGCCTAAAGACAGCTTCCATCATGAAATCTAGCTCCTCTCTACTCTACTGTTAAAAAAATCAGTTGATTCTCCTTTAAATTGGCTGATTTAAATTGAATCGGGCAGAATCCGTTTCAAATGTGGGGGGACGGATCGAGGCCGACGGGATTAGGTGGCAGGGTGGGGCAGATGCGCAAGGGGGACGAGGCAGGGTGAGGGGAGTCCGGGCAGGGCAAGGCCGGTAAGGGGGAGTCCAGGTAGGGCGGGGCTGACGGGGGGAGTCCGAGTGTGGCAGGGCCGACAGGGACAGTGGGGGTAAAGAGCGGGAGTGGTATTCTTGTAATTAAAAGTTGACTTCATTCTGACTTAAGTAAAAAATAATAATTAATTAAAAATAATTTTTAAAAAATCAAATAAAATATCATAAAATATAATACACATAATAATATCAAAATTACATCAAAATCTAATTTTTATATATTTATGTTATGAGTTGTCAAATTATTATATATGACCAATTTGGACCGATTTAACTAAATTGATTCATTTCCAATATAGACCCATTCTGATTCTGATTCCGATTTCAACTCCTTTGAAAACCGATTCCGATTTCGATTTTTGCAACCATCGACTACACCACCACAGTTCTTCTAGACAGACTTTACGACAATATGGAAAGAAGAAAAAATATTGCTGAACAAATATGACACCGATTTTGGCTTCTGTAAATTGAATATTTCTGGCGGAGACTTGGTAATCTTTGACACTGGGTACAAGAGTAACAAGAAGCTCCAAGACATCATCAACATTTCCTGTTACTTCAAGATTTGTGTGCTCTGTTTCAGAATTTAAGATTGTTACCTTACAATGTCAGCGTGCTGTTTTTCACATCAGATATCAGGTGCAAAATGGCTTGCTAAATTCCTTGACAGAGGGATGTAACTGCCAGAGATGAGGGAAATAACGGAGTTGGATGTTTGAAGATGGCAAGAGCTTCATGCACGAGGTATTCAGAACACAACTACAATAAACCTTTGTGTTGATGCTCTACATATAAGGTACACAATGATCAGCATTACGGGGACATGAGAATTGGAAAGCAACTCTAGAAGAAAGGATGGGATTTTGTAGATAGGTTTTCTCCTTATCCTGTTATGGATTATGTTAATCTTTGAAAGAAGTTACCATAATCTGAGAATATGATGTAGAGGCCTTAGAAGCTCAAGAAACTTAATTACGTCAAACATAACTCTCCTCTTGTCCAAGCTCATTGTGAAACTAGGAAGAAAAACCTCAACTAGGAAGAAAAAATGTATATGCGATATATAAAAGGTGCATGCTAATAGAGTTTTAAGGAGTTTTGTATGGAGGGATTAAACATAGATAGAATCAAAAACATTTTCCATTGAGAAAAATGAAAATATTGGAGATGCGGGGTATCGATCCCCGTACCTCTCGCATGCTAAGCGAGCGCTCTACCATCTGAGCTACATCCCCATATGGATTGCAACCTAACGAATGTTACAATTTATGTATTTCAAATCAGCCAATTTCAACTGAAAAACTACTATTCAAATCATAAAATTGGCTTCAGAATCAACGCATTCCATTTTAGAGTAACCATGTCTATGCATAACCCCTTACACAACTTCCTCCACATGAACGGTTCATTTTCTTCCTCAAACTGCCATTCTAATGGGCATTGATTAATCTTTCAATATATATACGATAACATGAACAGGAAGCTAGTTAGCAGAGTTCCTATTTTACATGGGCAGTGATTAATCTTTCAATATATATATGATACCATGAACAGCAAGGTAGCTAGCAGAGTTCCTATTTTGCATACAAACTAAAACCGCTTACTTTGCTTACACAAGAGGTTTTGGTACCATTTCACTTTTTCCTGGGCTCTCTTAGAAATACTCACAGGCTCCACATTTATATCTCACCTCTCCATTCTTAATACTTTGAGCCAGTATTGCAGTGTTTGAGAGACTGAACACCAACACCATTTAAGTGCCAAGCCTGACCCGTGAACTTCCAGCAGTTACTTACTGCTTCAAGAGATTTTTAAGCAGCACTCCACGTCCCACTTGCCCAACAACAAGTTTGTTTTAATTGTTTCATAGAACGGGCTGGTGGGTGCGTCTTGTTGTAGGCGACAAACCCTTTCATCAAGTGGTTGAGGATGATCTCAGGGAGGATGTCTTTTATGGTGTGAGGAAATTGGAAGGCAAAGAGGTTGGTAACATCATAACATGGCATTCATGTGCCTCATGAGAAGGAGAGTCACCATCCTGCCCCAACATCACTGCTTCTCGTCATTAGCTGCTTCTTTCGGCTATTAATCGCCTCTGGTCGGGACCAATACAGTGGGCCAACACCTTCTTGTTGTTGCATGTTCTTCCTCTTCTCCTAATGTTTCACCAAACAAATCTCATTCACATAATATGACCTCTCCTTCGTGTTCTTTTGCCGGTGAGGGTGACTCATGCCAGTAGCAATCACCTCATATATACTCAACTCCTTTGCATGTAGTTTCATTATTGTCTACTGCTTACAACAATAAAATATATGACTTCGCTTCTCCCTCTCCTTTTGTATGAGGAGAATGTACAAGTGTATAAGATATTACTAGAGTTGGGATCCTGGGATCCAAAACTATATTACATTTGTCGGAGTAAAAGTTGGGACGTTCTCCTCTGTTGGTTGCATACATATCATGGGGTTATTGAGATTTTGATCATGCAAGATTGCCAATTAGTCGTAAGTAATTGGCTTTGAGTTACGTATATATGGGGTGTGGATATTATTGGGTTTACAAGTAAACCATCCATTACCAGGTACATATAGTTATGTTTATCAATATGACATAGACTTCCATTATTTAGGTCAAATCTGTAATGATAGAAGCTAAAAATACATGCAGAGGCGCTTATGGCAAATGTACTTAAAAGTACATGTTTGTACAAAGGAGTAAGATAATAACATTATAGGAAGGATCAAATCAGATAACAGTGCAGGTGAGGCATTTGCAGCTTTGATGTAAATCTGGGCCTCAGAACATGGGGAGTGAAGTTTAAGCAATGGGGCCAGAGCAGAGAAATTTGACAACCCTATCGAAGGAATGAGGTGGTGAGAGCAAGAGGGTGGAAGCCCCTCCACACATTTTGGTGATGGTGTTATGAACAGGACCACATTCTGCTACGCCTTCAATGCCAAACCTCTGCATTGTTATCCATATAGTTTTAGTTGCAATGGTAGTACTGTTATTTATCATGGGTGTCTGTCCTTTCTTAGGAGTGTTGACATCCTTCGTTTAGAAATTATATCTCCGGCGAGAGGAGAGAAAATTATTTGATTTCTGATTCAAAATAACAGAGCTAATGTCATGACATTGGTTATGGGCATCAGTCAAAGGCTAATAAAGAAAGCGAGAAAGCTCACCGGCCACTGACGAATCTGCCATTCTTCGGTGCTTGATGTGATAAACAGATGATATTTCCCGTTACTCTGCAACGCTTCAATGGACAAGATCACAAGCTCTGTTCTGCAAATCAAATGTAGCCAAACCACCACATGTGGTACTCTCCAGTACAGTTCACATGAGGCCCGGAGAGAGAAAAGTAGAGGTTGCACAAAAGTAACCAAGCAGAAAAGCAAAAAGGAAAAATGATACCAAGTCTTTGGTGAAAAAAATAGGCAACTGCTGCACTGTTTTTTTTATTATCCGAGTTGCGCTTTCTGAAGTGCAGCAGTTGAAAATAGAGTATGGGGAATTGAAGTCTTTTCCCAAACGAAAACAAACAGAGCACATGAGTCTAACTGCCGCACTATTTCAGTTCTTACATAGTATTTGTTACAATTTTTCAGAACTCTCTGATTAGACTTTGATGATGTTGATGCAATAAAGTAGCAGCAAAAGATGAAACCTCTTTATATCACATATAAAATTATCACAGTGAAAAAGAAAAAGTAGCTAGGTTAATCTTAATTATTGTAAAAGTAGAGTTTAGAATTTAGAATTTTCGATAAACCCTGACTAGGAAGAGCAGGTAAACTGCCGGCCAAGCTAGCTAATTAAAAGTCCTAACATTCATTGTTGGGTGTATTTTTTCTTGTTGCGGTTGATTGCTCTTGTTCTGCAATTTGGTGGTTAAACTTAATGCGTGGTAAAAATATTCAACTATATAAGACTGGATTTATGAGAAAAACAATCAAACCGGTGAACACCAATCCAGCAGTAAAAAGATGAAAGATGTTGGTAACACAGAAATTATGACAGTACGAAGGAGGGGAAGGGAAGGAGAGAGGTGACCCACATGTCTTTAGGAGGGGCAGCAGAGGAATTTAGGCCAATGTAGAAGGGGTCCCAAGATGTCCTTCTTACTCACACACACCCCAAAACACCCGTGGCCTGTCCCTGGCTCCCACACTCCACTCCACATGCCTTTGTTTCTCTCCCTTCCCTCCATAAATACCCACCTTACCTTCCCAAACCCCTCACCACCCCAAGAACACACTCTACATACCACAGCTTCCTTCTCTTCTCTACCTCCCCGGATAGAGAAAAGCAAGAAAGTGGTTGTGGGCCTAGATCTTTTTTTGGGCAACATGGCAATCAGGAAGGCAAACAAGCTCCCCCAGGCAGCAGTCATCAAGCAGATTTTGAAGAGGTGCTCCAGCCTCGGGAGGAAGCAAGGATATGACTCTGCTGAGAATGGACTCCCCTTGGACGTGCCCAAGGGCCACTTTGCAGTGTATGTTGGGGAGAAGAGGAGGCGGTTCATAGTCCCCATCTCCTACTTGACTCACCCTGAGTTCCAAAGCCTTCTACAGAGGGCAGAGGAGGAGTTTGGTTTTGATCACGAGATGGGCCTCACCATCCCTTGTGAGGAGGTGGTGTTCAGAGCCTTGACAAACATGCTGGGATGAGTAGAAGGGTTTTTCAGAGATTTTGTGAAGCATGCAAAGGAGGAGAGGAAGTTCCTGCTTAGGCACTTTTTGCTTCCTTCTTCCTCCTTGATTTGTTTTACTGATGATGATATTGTTGGTGGTGTTCAGAGCCTTGACAAACATGCTGGGATGAGTAGAAGGGTTTGTCAGAGATTTTGTGAAGCATGCAAAGGAGGAGAGGAAGTTCCTGCTTAGGCACATTTTGCTTCCTTCTTCCTCCTTGATTTGTTTTACTGATGATGATATTGTTGGTGTTGTAATCAGTCTGACCATGACCCTTTTTTTTCTCATGGACTTACCTTGTATATTGTAAGCTTGAGATTAATTACAGCCCTCGTTGTGAGCTGGTTAATGAAGGTTGATCCTTTTTTTTTCAAGTATATTTGCACCTTCTTTACGTATATCATTTTTGGGCACGTCACTTCTACTGCAAAGTGATAAAATTGATGAAATCTTTGTTTATTACTTCATGGTGCAACTAGCATTGATAAACGTAAACAAATGTCTCCCCAGTTTCAGATGTGCACACAAGATTATATCAGAGGGATGATGTTCAAGTGTGAGGCCAGTACAGATAAGATTATGATTTGAAATTTGAGACTACCAAAGTTGATGGTGGGCATCACTTGTTCCTCCTCTGTCCTTTTCTAAGATAAATAAAGAAGCCCAAGTTGCAAAAATGATGTGAACTGTAAGCACACAGCATGTTCAGAGACGTTGCAGCTGATTAGCTCAGTTAAGACCTGCTAGTGTATTATTGGAGTTGGTAGTAATAAAGGAAAGTAAAAAGATCAGTGGGTGGGTGTAGCTTTTTCTTTGTGTTAAAATCAGATTTGGAAGGGGAAAAGAAAGCAAGAAAGAATGGTGTGTTAGTGACGGTTGGACAGTGAGGGGTGTGCTTGGCCGCCTTCAGAAAAGAGCTGTTTTGAATGATCCAATGACAAGAAAGAAAACAGATTGCTGATTGATTAACAGTCTAAGGGAAAGCTCAGTATACATATAGACTTTGTCTTTTTGAATCCATATAAAAAATTTGTTCTTGATTAATAAGATTTCCGGCTGCTAAAACTGTTGTAATAAAGAAATAATTCCATTCTCCTCCACTTCCAAAGTAACCAATGACAAAATGTTCCAAGTTCTACAAACTGTGACAGATAAAAGAGATGACAATAAAAGATAAAAGTCAGAATCCAAGTATATTTGCTGGCGATGGAAAGCAAAAACTTTAAACTCTTATCACTGACGAATGATGAGGACCACTGAGAATGAATAACCATAGACATTGCCCACTTCATTTTTGTTTCGCTGCCTATGCTGGGAGCATCAACTTTAATCAGATGACAAGGAAAGATAGGAACACAGGCACACACTCCCTTTATTAATATGTGAAACCTTAAATCCCTTTTCTTGCAATTTGAAGAAAAGAGCTGATAAGCTTTGGAACAATGGCCTACAATTTGCCATGCCGTTGTCTCCCAATCAAGGCCCTTCTTCCATGGTTGGGATGCTTCACAAGTGCACCATCTCCCTTCCTAGTTTTTCCATTTGAATAGAAGAAATACAGATGCATATACCCATTTGACTCCATCACTAATTTGTTCTTAGTCTTGGACCAGACACCATCATCTTCCAATTCAATCATTCATGCCTTTGTTTTAGTAAATGCTTCTTCACCCCTTTCTACGCAGGAATCTCACGAGGACCTCTCTTTGCAAAGCAGTATTTCTCTGCTTTAAATCACAACCACACAGCAGCATGGCAGGCCTTCTTCAATATCCAAAATAACTACCGTATCCGACTCTTCCCCTTGGCGCCTACCGCTGGAATATCTTTCGTTACTTCTGCTTGCATTTTTAAATCTAAACAACCTCTCGTAACTCTGGCACCTCTTGCCCAACCACCTTCGCCTTGTTCATTCATATTCATATTATATATCATTATTGTTATTTGGTTTTGACTCTATTTCTTTATATATGATCTAGAGTAAATAAAATAATATTGCAATAATGTGACAATAAATCACGCCCAAAAGAGTCAACCATTTTATATACATCTGCTGATCAGGTGCCAATTAAGCAAGTAATAATGTAGAACAAACCCTAATTGATCCAAACTCTCGATAACCATTTTGTGTTCTACTAATCTTATACATATATTAGGGTTTTCAAAACCTTTTTGCCAATATTTATTTCAAAAGTATCAATAGTAAATTTAGTTTTCGATCAAACTCCAAATTTAATTTGATAAATTAAGGTTATTGAGTACGAACAAAGATTTGCTTTTGCAATGTCGGTAAAAATGTTCTATGTTATTTAAAATCAGATCACCTTCAACTGAAACCCTAATCAAGGCATGCAAACAGCCTGGAGTCACAATAAGAAGAATATTTCTAATGGAACATCTTTTATATCCTCTGAAAAGATAAATCACTGAGAGACCGAAAGATAAATAATTCGACTCATTCACATACAAATGATCATGAATGTTTAAAATTCATAGGAAGCAAGGAGACATTGCTTTTGGGAAAGCAAAAAGATGGCCTAAGATTGTCAATGACCAAAAGATCACAAAGGGGTCGATGCTGGCAAGCACAACAGTTAGCAATCCCTCACCATTCTCTTAGAACACATAAGTACTAAGTTAAACAGGATGGTTATCCAAACATAAGTATCCTATTCCTGGTGGGTCTTTTGCCCTTTCCTGGCTACTTGGGTACTTCTAAGTAAACCTAGTAGTACTTCATATTTATTTGCATGTCTCCAGTAATCTCACCTTCCCATCAACTTTAGTGGGTGGACACCTCTTCATGGACCCTCATGCAATTAACTGAGAGTCCAATAGCGTGTCAGAGGTACAAATCTGTGTGCCCCAACCCGTGTACATCTATCATGTGCCTTGTAGGGGCCAATCCCTTCAATATGCAGCTCATTTTGCTGGTTAAAATTATAAATGCCTAAAATTTAATCTTTCTTTTTCTTTTCCACTTGTTAGATTATTAATTAATGCATGTTTTGATCAAATTTCATCTTTCCAACTCATGAATAGTTAAATTAGTAATATTTATTTCCTTGTATTGATGCAGTAATGAGGCAGAGCGTAAGGAATTGTGACCAATTTGCCGTCAACTGATTTCATTGCCAAATAATTTATACATAAGCTATTATCTTATATACCCACGTACTACATTTCTGAAGAGCTCATCTGCAATTACCTTATATTATGGTAACAAACTGTTGTTCTTGGTCTCTTTGGTGCTTAGCTTGTTTTAGTACTGCTTTCTTTGCCTCTCTGAGATTTCCATACTTTGCGGTGGTGTATGTGTATGTCACAAACTCACATAATTGCATGGCCAGTTTGGTTTTTGATTGAATGTGCCTAACATAATTCACTTGTAGGTGTTTTTGAGTGAATAATGATACATTGCCCAGAAAGAAAAAAAAACAACAACAAATCAAGACCACCATAGGAAGGTACTGTAAAATGATCTCAAAAAATAAATCTGCTCTGCTTACAGTGATGCTTAAATACTACAAATCAGCTACATATTTACACAAGCAGGTGAAAAAAAAGAAAAGCATCCGCCGCTCAATCTCAAGAGCTCACACAAAGAGTATGGACATTTTCCATTGCCCTACCAAAAACATAAAAAAGAAAAATCTTTTAAGTCGAATCTCATCTCTCTCTGGTGGGATCATGCTCATGCAAAGAGGTGAGAGACACAAAAACGCTTTCCTCACAAGGAATCAGAAGACCCATCTTGTGTTCCAACCCAAACTCCTCCTCAGCTCTCTGCAGCAGCTTTTGGAAAACAGGTTCTTGTAACAATGACAATGGCACAACATACCTCTTCCTCCCCTCCCCCACATACACAGGGAAGTGGCCCTTTGGTACATCTTCTGGCAGCTCAAAATCCACCTCTTCTTCCTCCTCGTAGCTCCTCTCCTTCTTCCTCAAAGACCCATTTCTGCTCTTGCTCTTTCTCGAAGAAGAAACATGGAAATTCTTGAACATCTCCCTCATGGCTCTAGCTCTACTTTTTTTGTGATGGCAAAGTTTCACAAGTAAGATGGATGGTATGTTGAGGAGCCAAGAAGGATATATTTATACTTGGATTAGGAGGTACACACTATCCAGGACAGCAGGACAGAGTACATACATGGTACCGACTCAGTGTAATACATGATCGTCCATCAAAAATATGTGAAAAAAAAAAATTCATCCGTATGTTGAACGTATATGGATGTACGGCAGCCTTTGTTATATTTTTTGTCACGCATTAGCAACAAGATCTCTCAAATATATTTTTAGAGTGGTACTATAACCTCGATCTTTGTAGTTATTATAAGTAACAAATATAATGTTTTTTTCCAAGCAACTAGATATGGTGTTTTGGTGAAATATAGGACCGGTGTAGATAAAAGAGGATCTTCTAAATATCTGTCATGGAGTTTTAATCTAGCTTTTTAAATATCTTAGTTGTCAAAAAAAGAGCAATATAAGACTATTATTTAGACAAAATTTAATGAATTGATTTACGGTTCGTATCCCGGAAAATCTTGTTTTAGAGGGTCCTTTTTCTTTAAGTAGGGTTCGCTTGGTTAACATGAAAATATCATAAATAAATAAAAAATTATAGAAAATATAAATATACTGAAATGAAATGATATAAATATTTTAAAGATTTCCATGTTTGGATAATAAAAAATAAAATAAAAATGAAATATTTATTTCACATATGCATCTTCCAAAATTTTCTATAATTTCTGTTATTTTTCACAAGAAAAAACTATTTTATAAAATTTTTACATAAACTTGTTTGGCCGAAATTTTTTAACAACCAAACATAAGAAAATTTTTTATCTCTAGATTTTGGATTTTTATATAATTAAAAAATAACCAAATAGTCCAAATGAATATATGGCACAATTCATATCCATTTATTTATTTGTATAAATAAAAAAGGAGCTAAACATTGCAATCTAATAAAACAAGGAGATTCAAAAAATCAAAATATAATAAAAATAACTAAAATAAATCAAATCATTATAACATATCTCATTATTCAATTACAATTTATTTTATAAAATCGAAGTGCGATATCTTATCTGATATACTGCACATGCAGAGTACAACACTCGTAAACTTACAACTTAGAAATAAAAAGGAAAAAAAGTAAAAAAACTATCATTATCCTAAAAAATTTATTTGTCTTTGTTAATTGTTTGATTTATGATCCTCATCTATTTATTGATGGACAAGGAGGTGTCATGTGGTTGGGGATTGAGGTGAGAAAAGAAGACATTGAGGCTCAATTCTTGTCGCCTACAATGCCATT
>JAURVB010005727.1:0-20985 GCA_033002965.1 Piper betle
AGCCTCCCTCTAGCCGCCGATGATCGTCTCCGGCCACTGTAAATCGTTGCTGCCCAGCATTGCTGTGCCATTGCGGTGTCACCCTGGTCAACCCCGACCGCTTTCCGGCTGGCATTGCCACACAGGCAATGCGTTCACATCACCAATTCTACCGTTGGCGAGCGTTGCCGCTTTAATTGGGTGGTCGCCTCGACACCCTCGACCCCCTATCGACCTTCCCCAGCCAGATTGGAATCCATCGCCACCCAGGACGGCCAGATTTCTTCACCCAGTGCTGTCGCCTCTGTTTTTTGCTGCCGTCACCTTTGTTCTTGCCATTTACCACCCCGAGCCGGCATCCACACATGTAAGATTGACCCTACACTGATCGATGAAGAGAGTAGGATCATCTTCTGACGTAGAAACGATTGTTGCCACTGATCCTCGGTGAAGCTTTGCCTGTGCTTGCCCATCTCGCTGAACAGGGGAACTCGTCAGCCATGGATCTCAGTCGTGTAACAATTAGTTTGTTTTCTTATTGATTTAAAACCCAAATCCTCACAATTATCAATTAAGATTAATCTAATTTTTTATAACAATTTATAACATTAAAATCAACTGTTATTAAACAGATCATGATATCCACCAACAACAACAAATAAATGAAAAGTGATGTCTAAACATGAACTCTACGCGCTTGCCAATGGAAGAAAGAAAAAGAAAAGAAGATACGGAAAATACCCAAAACAAGGAGGATGCTCGCTCTGACAAGGAAAAGGAGAAGAAAATGTGAATGAAGGCTAGGGGTGGAGGACGCCTTTCATAAAATAAAATGAAATGACGGCAAGGGTATGTAAAACACCGTACTTCACTTAACCGGTTAACCGGGTAAATAATAAAATAGGTAATAATTATCTGGATAAAATTAACCAGATAAAAAATATAACACGTTCGGTCCTTCCCGGACCCCGTTCGCACCCATGTTTTTGTTTTTCTTTTTCTCCACGGTCTTTGCACTTCCTCTGCTTCTACTCCACGGCGATGGTGGTGAGATGCTCTAGGCAGCAACTTCCTGATTTTTTTACAGCAATGCAGACGTCGAACTTCCGTTGAGACCACCCAAACCCAAAGATTGCTTCTATTTTGGGTAGACCTGTTGCAGCAAGGTAGTGATCCTCAGGAGTTGGCTATGACTCCAGCAGCATGGCGGCAATGGCTTTCTTTCTTCGAATCCGGTTACTTCTTGATGGGAAGGCTCAAAGTTTTCTCTTAAACACGATTCGGCTTAAGCTTTGGCTGGGAACCGGGAATAGTGGCGATGGGCAGGTGCTAGCCCACGGCCAAGCTCCGACACTTCCACAATGAAGGGCCTTCAAGTAGTTCCTTGGGAAAACTCTGAGACAGCAGCAAGGCACCCAACTTAGAGAGCTCCGGCTAGGCGGCAACACGAACGACCTCTTTAACCCGGTGCAGCAGCAACACCATGGGGATTTGGGCAGCGAAGTGGAGGGCAACTCCGGTGACTAATAAAGTGCAGTGGGGCTTCACTACAAGATATAACTTCAGGTTATCAGTGTTTTCTCAAAGTGGGAAGGTGGTAGGACTTGAGAGGGGCTCCTTAGTGAGATGGTGAGGCAATAGAACTCTTCAAAACAAGAACACTATAATTTCCAATGCTACACACCTTTCTGAAAATTTTTCTCCCCCCTTTCCTAACAATTAGGCTCGCTATTGATTGAGTTTTGAGAGTCTTTTTTTGTTCAATACTTACGGGTAAGGAATCATAGACCGCTAACCATTTTCATAAATCTTCTCCTATAATTTAGGAACCGCTTAGACTTATTCTCCTAGGTTCTGAACTTATATACATACCTAGATAAGTACAAATCCTACAAGTTATCCATGTTACTGAATAAGTACCAATTTGTGCAAACATTAGGCTGTGTACAATGTACATCAATCCATCTATGCACCATATAGGCTTCGTTCGATGGGGTGTGACCTCCTATCACATAGTTTCACCAGATTTTTAAGTATCTTGAATTATTTAAACCAAATGGCATTACTGTATAGCAATAGATTCCAATAGGCGTGCAATAGACGTGTAGAAAGCTATCTTTTCTTCATCTTAGCAGCCATATGAATCTGATTGTAGCCACTAAATCCATCCATGAAATAAAACATTTGTTTACCAACTACATTGTTAAGTAAAATATCAGGGATTGGTAAAGGAATTCCATCCTTCAGACGTGCTTTGTTGAGATCTTGGAAGTCCACACAAATCATCATCTATCCATTCTTCTTCTTTACTAGGACAACATTTTCCAACCATTATGGGTAGTTGACTTCAAGATGAAGTTTACCTTCTTCAACTTCTCTATTTCTATTGCGATCATGGCCTCAATTGGTAGACTAAACTTTCTTTTCACTTGAGCAACTAGGCATACCCCTAGCTTAATTGCAAGGTGGTGTACTGCATCTTTGGATGACAAACCGGGCATTTCTTCATATGACCATGCAAAACAATCCTTATAACTTCTAAGTACATCAATAAGTTGTCGCTTCTCCATTTCTTCTAAACCTGATCCAAGAAAAGTTGGACGGGGCCCTTGATAAGTTCCCAAATTTATTTCCAGAAGTCGTTTTGCTGTCAGAGTAACTCCATCTTGAAAATGACTCGGTTCTTATTGTACTTATTGATCTGGTAGTCCCTCTTCATGTGATATTGATCCTACAAACCATGGTCATATTGATCCTTCATTTTCAGTTGATATGTAATAAGGAAATAATTCCGACGTGATTGAATCTTCTGGTTCCAAGATTATATCTCCAATTCATCAAATGAATTGCATTCTTTTTCTTCAAAGTAAATGGCTGAGCATGGGTCAAGTGTAATTACTTCCTTCTCACAAAAGTTCATCGGTAGCATTTCCCGTTGTCCTAATCCCATGGCCGTTTCCTCAATTACCATATGATCTTTCTCTTCTTTACTTTGCACTTTTTGGAGGGGTGGCATTTCTTTAATTTTTTGCTTTGGTGGTCTTGAATGCACTCTTACCCTTAAAGGTACTAATGAAGTTTTCGGCCTTGGTGAAATTGCTGGTGCCAATGGAACTGACAACTTGTGTAAATTTGCTACTTTGGGAGGCTTCGGTGGTGGATAATTAGTTGTTGGTTTAATAAAATCTATCAAATCAAGTGTAGCAGGATAGACATGACTAGATGGTTGTGCTTGAGCCAACTTCAGGACATTTCCCTCCATGAAGAATGCGGCATCTGCAAAGTGCGCTTTCTCAAGAGCAAATGGGTTTCGCAGCCCCCGGACTCAGTCCTTTACTCGGTGCAGCTTTAATGCATTGGTGCCACGAAGATGGCACGCATCAGTCGTCATGAATCTATGGTCACCCAAGAAGCATGTACGACATTGGATCAACTTCTAGAATGTAGACTATGTGTGGTAAACTGAAAGGACCAATAGAGATGTGTAAACACACCATTTCGAATGACTCACATGGTACAGGAGACATTGAATTGATTGTGGTATCATCTGGCATGAGGTTTTCCTTAGTATAACCCAATTCAGATAACACATGAATAGGAAGAATATTGATTGATGATCATTGATCCACAAGTACACGCCGAACATGCTTGTTTCGGTGTTCCACACTAAGAAACAATGGTTGATTATGGTTGGGCTCAGGGTGACACACATCGTCATTGGAGAAAGTGATGATTCCAGTTGGCATTGGTAAAGTATCGTCAGCATGTGGCCAAGAAGCATTAGTACGGGATCTTTGTTCCATATTTACTCGAGTTAAAATAGGCAAAGGATATCCCAAATACTCTACATCTGTGATGTAGTCTTTTATTCCACTTGAGTTCATAAAGAAACTGTCTTCTCCATTTTTAATTGAAAATTCTAACAAAGCTTATTCAACTATGAACCGGGCAATGGGCGAGAAGTGCAACATGTCAAACATGTGCACTAATTCGAGTGTCTTCCTTAACTTTTTCGCAATTGTGATTTGATCAGCTTCATTTTTTGGTGTGGGAGGAGTAGAAACCTTCTTTCCTTCTTTTGCCAAACTCAAAGGAGCCTCCGCCTTCTTACTTTCATTTCTTTCAGGTTGCTTTTCCTTTTCCAACTTCTCTTCTTCGGGCTCCATGCCCTTGTTTAGTTCATCTTTTTCTTTTTTGTCTTGCACCTTCAACGGTGACATCAAATGACTTGCTATCAAAACATTGGTTGTTGGTGCCTTTTGTGTTGTGGGCACTTTATAATTGATTTCCCCTTTGGTGAGTAGTTCTTAAATTTTCTCCATTAGGTTCCAACATTTAACTATCAGATGGTCAACCATTTGATGGTATCGAAAGAAATTGTCTTTTTTCTCATCCTCTAGCATTGGAGGATTCTTCACTGTCCATGGTGTAATCTTTCCTTGCCTAACCAAAACATCGAACCACCTTTCGGTATCACCAACATTGAAGGTGCACTCCTTTATATTCCTCCATTCGCTCCGTTGTCGGAGCACGGCTTTTCGTACTTCATTGTTCTTTTGTTATTTTTTTCGACCTTGCTCACCGAGTTCAGTGATAGCATTGGTTGATGCCTTAGCATTCTTCCAGGAAGCAGAAACCCTTCCAAGTTCCTCGAAGATCAATACCCTTTCAAAGAGTTGTTTAAAAGTGTTGCATTGCGCACTACTTAAGAACCAAGCAGCCAGGGGGCATTCATTGCACAAATCTTTACAAATTCTGTAATGTGAAGGGTCTCTTTCATCTAAGTTGTTAAGTTTCTAAACCTCTTCACAAATGTTCCAAACTACTCACCTGGTTCTTTCCGACACTATCGTAAGTGTTATATCTTTACTATGATTTCCATTGACCAAAAATGTTCTGTGAATTGTTCAACAAACTTAACCCATGAACTAATTGATCTAGGAGGGTGGTTATTAAAACATCTTAAGGCATTGTCATTGAGGGATGCAGGAAATTGCTGCAACTTTAACTTCTCATTTGTTACAATTGCTCTACACTCAATCTCAAAAATTGTAATGTGATCTCCAGGATTGCCATCTGCGTTGAACTTCATGAAGGTTGGGTGCTTGTATTTTGTTGGCAAAATTTTTGTGTAAACTTCATCACCTAAGGGATGAAGACGCTTTACTGCTTCACTTGGTTCTTTATTCTTATGTGCTATCAACGCAACAATCAATGTGTCTTGTGCATCCATTGTGGCTTTCAACTCATCAAAGCGAGCATCTTGAATCGATACAATTGGTGTGACCAGCGCTATTGGAACAATTGTAGGATAGATTGATGGAGGATAACTAACTAGTAATGGAGCTACTGTAGATGGAATTGATGGTTGAACAATTGAAACCAAAAGCGGTGCCATTGGGATGGGCACCATGGTGGTAATTGGTTGTGGAAAAGATATAGAAACCAAAGATTGGGGGATAGCAGGGTTGTACCATGGCTATGGGTACAGTGGTTGGTAGTGAGGCGATTGTGGAAACCATGTTGAATGTGGGTGTGGACTATGTTCAATCCAACTCGGTTGCATAGTGGGATAGTGTTGCATCCAACTTGGCTCGGACGGTGAAATTATCAAAGGGGATGCTTGTGACATGGATCCCGAGACATGAGAAAATATGTTATTTACTCGAGGGGTGTTTGACAAATCCACGCTGACTGGAGTGGTCACCAAAGGCCTTTCCTATGGCACTGTAAGAATGCTTGTGATCGGTTGGTTGGTTGGCTGGTTCATTTCTTTTGGACTTTGCAGGTTTGCTAGGTTGGCATCTTCTCTTCTTGATGCAGTTCCCATTGCGACAAAGGCACGCCTATTTAAGGCGAGTGCATCATCAAGTGCCGATTCAAGTTGTCTAATCTGTTTTGAAGTTCTTCGTTCGAGTATGGCTTTTCATATTGCATGGCGACTAGCTCGCCCACATTTGCAGTAGATTGTACTTGTATTTTAGGTTGATTTGTTTGCAAGTGCGTTGGAAGGTTGCCTTCTTGTACGTTGGGCAAACAACAAAAAAGGCAGCATACAGCAACGGGTCAACTTCAGTGGACAACCCTCAACGTCAGTGGCAACTACTTGTGGAATTTTGCATTCTGCTGAACAATAAATAAATGGATCATAACCAATGGGTAAACGGGTAAACTATACCACTTCTCCTGCCGATCTCTTCTTCTTTCCTCTGTTTTGCTTTCTACCTCCTCCTGCGAGCTCCGGGGACAAGCCTGCATCTCCTTGGCCGTGTCTTTTCCTTTCCTTGGCGAGACAATGTGGCTGCCTTCAGCTTTGGCAATAACAACACGGATGGTAGGATCCTTCATGATTTGGTCGCAGCACCCGGGGATCCTTTCCAAAGATATCTACGTAGCATAGTAGCCACGGCTGCAATGTTGCTCCTTTGAGACAACCACAACAAGGCTCCGAGTCAGCACGATGGCAAGCCTCCAAATCTCCTGGGCACGTTCTCACGGTGATGGGATCAGCAACTCTTTGGGAGGCAGCATCAAACTTTTTATCTGATGGCTCAGACGATAGGAAGGTTGTGAACTCCCATAGCTTCCCAATTCTCCACAAAGGTAGGACTCCTTCGCGTCGTCGGCTCTAACACGTCTCCGCCGCACGACCAGATGACTCTCGGTTTTACAGCAGCAGCAACCATCAATCATGAGACTTTCTCCCTTTCAGCGAAGCAACTCAAAGATTACAGATGATTTGGCATCAAGAATATGGCAAAGGGCTGGGTTTTCCACCCGATAGTGACAATGATCATCAAAGGCCGGCACAAATTTTGGCGAGGTGAGGCTTCAACAACGTATACAAAGTGACAGGTTCTCTCCCAGTTCCGACTCAATACTTCTCTTTCAATCGGCTCAAAAAAGAGTAAAGGCAGGACAAAGCAGCAAGACTCCTTGGCTTCATGAACTCGTCGGCTGGCAATAATTGGCCAAGGAACTCCAACGACACAAAAGCAACATAATGGGGCAAGCAGTTGTTCTTCAAGGCGGTAAAGTTCCAAGCTTTATAGGCCTTTGTACTTTCTCTGCTTCTACTCGACGGCAAGGTTGGTGAGATGCTCCAGGCAGCATTTTCCAGATATTTTTACAGCGACACCGACGTCGAACTTCGGTTGAGACCACCCAAACCTAATGATTGCTTCTCTTTTGGGTAGACCCGTTGCAGCAAGGTAGTGATCCTCAGGAGTTGGATATGACTCCGGCAGGGTGGCAGCAATGGCTTTCTTTCTTCCAATCCGGTGACATCTTGGGGGAAGGCTCGAACTTTTTTCTTCAACACGATTCGGCTCAAGCTTTGGCTGGGAACCGGGAATAGTGGCGGTGGGCAGGTGCTAGCCCACGGCCATGCTCCGGCACTTCCACGGTGAAGTGTTTTCAAGTAGTTCGTTGGCAAAACTCTGAGACAGCAGCAAGAAACCCAAATTGCAGAGCTCCGGCTAGGCAGCAACACGAACGACCCATCTTTTACCCGGGGTAGCAGCAGCAACGTGGGATCCATGGGCAGCGAAGCCGAAAAAAATGCAATCCGAGAAAAGATTAAACATGTTATATTGTTTACCCAATTAATTCTACTTTCTTAATTATTATCCATTTTATTATTATTTGATTACCTAGTTAAGTAAAATACGGTATTTTTACATACCCTAACCGTCATTTAATTTTTGTTTTATGAAAGATGTCCTCCACCCCTAGCCTTTACTCGTATTTATCTTCTCATCTTCCTTGTCAGAGCGAGTATACTCCTTGCTTTGGGTATTTTCCCTATTTTCTTTTCTTTTCTTTCTTCCATTGGCAAACACGTAGAGTTCATGTTTAGACATCACTGTTCATTTATTTGTTTTTGTTGGTGGATATCATGTCTGTTTAATAACAGTTGATTTTAATGTTATAAATTGTTATAAAAAATTACATTCATCTTAATTGATACTAGTTAGGATTAAGGTTTTAAATCAATAAGAAAAAAATTAATTTTTACACAATTGAGATCCATGGTCAATGAGTTCCCATGTTCGGCGAGATGGGCAAGCAGATGCAAAGCTTCACCAAGAATCAGTGGCGACAGTCATTCTGACGTCGAAAGATGATCCTACTCTCTTCGTCGATCAATTGGTCGATTTCACGTGTGTGAATGCCGGTGTGGGGTGGTAAATGGCCAAAAACAGAGGACGGTGGCAAAAACAGAGGCGACGGCGGTGGGTGGAACAAATCCGGCCGTCCTAGGTGGCGATGGGTTCCAATCTAGTCGGGAAAAGTCAATAGGGGGTAGAGGGTGTCGAGGCGACTACTAATTGAGGCGGCAACGCGTCGCTGGTGTGGCAGCGGCGGCGTCAGGGTGACTGGGCTGTGATGATTGACGGCGACCTCAAAAAATCACCGACGGCGGCTGCAGTCGGGACCAGAGGATGGTGCCATCACAACTTGTAAATAATGCTTGACTCGACACAGCTCGAGTTAAATAATAATACTAACTCGTAATAAATCTTTAAAAATAATCATTTTAATGGGTTATTAAACTATAATAGGGTAACAATCACAAACGCCGAACGTAAATAGTATAATGAAAATAAATAAAGTTCAGAAACTCTATTGAGTCGAATAATTTAAAATAATTGTACTAATAATATTTTTATGAATTAAAATAACACAAATTGTTCTAGTTATTTTAATCGAACTACTTAATTAATTAAATTGCTATAAGTATAAAATATTAGTGTTTAAAAATTTATAACTATAAAATAAATCATTAAGATAGGGGTAAGTAATTATCGCCGCAAAGGGAAATTAAATACTTGCTTTATTAGTTAATAATTATTTCATCAATTGTAAAGAATTAATTATAATTTAGATAATTAATTTAAAATATAAAGTAGGACTTAAATGATTATATCACATGAATATTTAATTATCTCACTAGATTTGTTGTGAATTTAATATCTTATATTTTTAAATTGTTACAGTATAGTATGTTGTCAAAAATTTTAATATATATATATATATATTAGACATTTAGCTGCATGCATTCCTACTCGAATAACAATATACTTATGTATAATTTTATGTTCTCGTTTAGATTAGGATTGTTGGTCGTAGTTGCGAGTTCGAAATATCCAGATCCGTATAATTATTTGAAATGTTGTATTCTCCCCAAGCTGGTAGCCTTTGGTGGCACTAATCTCAGAATGAACTGGGAGACAATGACTAATCTCAGAGTGACTCCGAGAGACCGCCTAATCTCAAAAATGAACTGTGAGAAAATTTCTAATCTCAGAACAACCTGAGAGACAATTACTAATCTTAGAATGACCTGAGAGGCTTTTACAAATCTCAAAATGACCTGAGAGACTTTTACAAATCTCAAAATGACCTGATAGACAATTACTAATCTCAGAATGACCTGAGAGATAATTACTTAAAAAAGACTTGTGAAGGATAATAAAGACAGGTGAAAATAGGGAGTGAGCAGCTTTGGGCTGAGAATAAAAGTGTGGTTGGTGGTTCTTTTACCAATCTAGGTATGGTGAATCGATAACAAAGTTGGACTTCCTTATTATTTGCTTGTGTAATAAATGTGGCTATGGGAAACGGTCCGAGACTGTGGGACTGTTATTTTATCTATTGTCATATGCATCAGAACGTGTTTTATTTTTAAAATTTATAAATTTTAGACTTATTTGCAATATTAAAATTCGTGTTTTGGAATTATTTACCATGGTACGATTCATGTTCTTGCATGTTATATTCATATTAACTATATTTTTAACTAACACCCGGTCCTATTTGGGTACTCCGGTCAACCAAGAACAAAGTGTGTGTGTGTGGGGGGGGGAGGGGGGTGGATATAACTTCAGGCTAGAGTGCCTTCTTGAAGGAGGAGGGCTGTATGACTCTGGGGGCTCGTTCGCGAGACGGTGAGGCGAAGCAAGCAACACAATAATCTCCAAAGCTACACACCTTTGTGAAAATTTTTCTCCCCCTTTTACTAGCAATTAGGCTAGGCTATTTATTCAGTTTTGAGAGCCATTCTTTTCTATAGTATGGGTAAGGAATCATAAGCTGCCTAACTTTTTTTTACAAATCTTCTCTAGTAATTTTTGAATGGTGTAGACTTATCCTCATAGGTTTAGAACTTATCCACATGACAGGATAAGTACAAATCCTAGAAGTTATCCACGTGACAAAATAAGTATAAATCTGTGTAAACAAATACATATTAAAGAACAAATAAATAATAACATATACATAACGAAAAAATAAATAAATAAATAAATATATAATTTAGTAAACACAAAAAGACTAATATTCATAATTAAATATAATCTTAACAATAACAAATAATCATGTAAAAGTTCACAATATATGATAAATATATTAATTAAAATAAGTAAACAATAATGAATACATATATATATATATATATATATATATATATATAAAATCATCACATCTAAACATGCTAAATCTTGTGAATATGGATTTAAACTAATATATAGTGTCTCAAATTAGAAAAAATGGTGAATATGGATTTAAACTAATATATAGTGACTTAACAATAAACTAATATATATCAGCTAAACTAGACTAATCGACCTTAACCAGACTGAGTTGAATGGGCTAAACCAACTAGATTTAAGTTAACTAGAAAATTAGTTGGGTTGACTGGTAGACATGAACTTGACTGATGAACATGGACACATGCTCAGATTGGTAGACTGGGCCACAGACTGGTAGGTTGGGGGAGACGGGCATTGCCAAGAGGACCCGAGCACGGGCAGTTGGATGCTACATGCACAAACGGGCCGGCGAGGGGGGCGGTGTGCCTGTCGCTGAAAAACGCCATCGACAGCGCGGCTGAGGTCATCACCGGTCGGGATAGACAAGGGGTGTCATGGCGGAGGTGCTGGTGGTGACAATCGACGGAGTATGGTCCTTAGCTGGCCAGCAAGTAGCGGTATCATTGTCGGGTATGGTGGCGTCTCTAGTGGAGTTCACGGCCACGACGGTGGTCGTGGGTGGCGTCAAGTTGTAGATCTCGGCAAGATGAAGTTGTGGGGTGGTCGGCTTCGCTAGAGGACACTTGTCGATGCTGGGAAAATAGCCCAAAAGAGTGGCGATGAAGGTGGAAATCGACCGCCAAAATGCTGTCACTGGTGGCACTGGTGGTGATGGTGGGTATGGACTGATAGCCAATTGTGAGATGGACACGACCATACCATTCTAGAGGCTGGAGGAGGGTCGTGGTCTCACCGGCGGTGATCCAAAGTGGTCACAACTCTAATGTAAAAACCATCCAAAATCGTGAGAATCTTTGGAAATAAATTGGTGAAGCTAAGGCTAAGGTGTACGGCTCAGATCTTGCCACATGGCACGATCGGGACGTTTGACAACTCATGGCCTATTAGGGCCGACCTATTGGTATATGGGATATACATGGACAAAAAGCTTTAATTGAGACTATCTAAAGTTAAAATTGACTCGAGTCCTAAAAGTTACTCTATTGGTGGGAATTGAGGCAAGAGGGCTAAATGGGCCTCGAACACTAAACTAAATCAAATTGGGACCACAAGGGCACAAGTTGGTGATCTGAAACCCATATGCTGACTAAAAATCCCAAACACATACTAAATGCTGCAACGACTTAGATGTAGGCCTAAAACCCTGGCTAACTTATAAAAAAATCATTTTTATACCTTGTATATACACTGATAAATCGTACTCCATTGTATTATAACTAAATCTATCATCTGGATATCGGGCTTACTCAGCCACCATAATGTGCTCATATAGCCATTTGGGTCCGAAAATTGGTCTTCCTCGAGCTCGGTCAAACTGACACGAGACTGGCCCGAACTGGCTAAGACTAAAATCGGTAAGCCGAACTGTGGTTTTACAACCTCTCCTCCTTATAAAAATTTTGTCCTTAGAATTTCTTATATCAACTGTGATCGGAAGACTCTACTAAGCTGGTAAAACTAGAGTTGTTGAGTTATAACCTAGAGGGTAGCTCTGCCTCATAGGCTAGCTGCATACTACCCAAACAAACCAACATGAAGCTGGAACTCTGAACTTTGACGAAGCTCACTAGCTCCTCAATAATTTGGTTAGACGAACTACAAGTGATTGAATCATATGATGAAACCTGTCATACATGCTGGAATCATTTGGCTGGATTGACCATACATGCTCGAATCATCTTGCTTGGCTAGCTCCTAGGGTCAGTGCAAACTATGGGTACTAAAATGTAATGGCCCTGGTGAGAAAGTCCTCCCTAAGGGTCTATTGGGTGGTCAAGCAGGTACTCTAAATTACTGCAAGGTACTACTAGTGTAGGCTACAAAAAAAAAAATTTATGTCGTTGTGAGGTATGTGGCATAGCATCTACCCATGTCTCGCTGATCCTCATCAATGTGATAGGTCAACTATGTATACCCTCGGGGCACTCTATTCCAGGTCCTACAGCGATACTAGGGTATCCTACAAGTCCTACTAGCATATGGTGGACTCTAGTACTAAATAAAGATATATGCTAATGGGTTGTATGGTTCACTGTTGTCAGTCTAGGTCAAACATTCACGTGTTACTCAGGAACCAGACTACTCATTAGTTCTTAGCTAACTTGGTCCCTAGTCAAGTATCTCACTCTGTTCCATAATGGAACAAGGACAACTGCTATGACTCTAGTACAAGCTATGACTCTTGCAACTATCTACATAACTACTAACTCCTACTGATGGGACCTCTTTGTGATGGAATGAAGGAAAGAACACTTGTACATGTATAGTGTATCTCAATGAGTATGAAAGCATATTCTGCATGGATTTATGAAGTCTATATCTAGTATGTGGCACATGCACTTGTCAATGTCTGCTCATCTCAACCATCTGGAAAACAGATAGTAGGGCTGGTATATTTGGAAGAGTGAGTAAAAATGCTAGACTCTGCCTAGTGTCTATGTGTCACATAGAAAGAGAATGGATCGCTCAAAGAAAACTGATCATCCTACTCTAAGACTCTAACTAGTATATGTTTCATCCTCATGCGATCTGACATCAGGTTTGCTGGAAGAGTGCACTGATCTAAGAAAATTCTAATAGGTATGTATGTCACTCTATCTATGGTGGTGTGACGATCTTCGTCTGAGTCATAAGGGCTATGGAAAAACTAAGTATATGATGGCCCAAAAATGTGGGTAGGTCCATGGATATTAAACATGCTCATACTTGCAGAGGCAATTCTGCATTAATGATAAAACACTAAGTTATATAATTTCAAGAAACAATTAATATATTCCACAACATCTGAATTACGTCTTTCAAGAGTGCTACCCCGTGTCAAGACTCCCACATAGTAATTTTTTAAGGGTGCTGCCCCATGTCAGGACTCCCACATAGTATTTTTTAAGGGTGCTATCCCATGTCGGGACTCCCACATAGTAATTTCTAAGGGTGCTACCCCGTGTTGGGACTCCTACATAAGAATACATAACATTTCAAGTAATTATACGAACTTGGTATTCTGATGAGGAACCCGCAACTATGACACACGATCCTAAAGCCTTCCTTTGTTAGTCAAATGTGCTCACAAACTATCTAAAGGATGTTTCATTTAACATCAACCGATGTCTCATTTATATAGAAGAATATATGTGGAATTCAACAAGTCGCTATATTAAACTTTTATTAATATGTGTGGAAATTAAAAAGTCACTACATTAAATTTTATAAAAAGAAATAATCACTCATAATTATATCAATTTGTGTTATAACAAAATGTCCAAAAAAATTGACTATTGATTTAATGCGAATGGGTCCAAATCCCAAAAATTTAACAAATACAACTTATTTAAAACTATTTTACCAGTACTCTAAAGGTTATAATTGATAATTTATGATATTGATCTTCAAGAATTAATTTAATTAAATATTTTTTATGGTTTGTTCTATGATTTACAAAACCCAAAATAAAATAACCTAACTATTTTTTTCTGGGTTTTACAATCTGCTCAGCTTGGGAATTTTTATCCTCGAAAATATAATAAAAAAATTAGGGTTTTACAATCTCCCCAGTTTGGGAATTTTTGTCCTCGAAAATATAATAGGATCATGAGGAGAAAATTGGTGTTTTCCCCCCTTGATTTAAGCATTGCCAGTAATATGCTCAACTAAAGTGGGGCACACTGTCTCATGACAGTGTTATCCATATTGCACAAATGTCCTATACCACCCATACTACCTATATAACACCTCCAATTGTAATGATGTCCCATATATACTCATTGGTTTAAGTGTCACGTGCACTTAGCATGATACATAAGTGGCACATCGTCCCATATCAGTGTTATGCCTTAACATACTTCGAGAATGTTCTCTAACTCAATATAAGCTTTTTAATATACTAAAGATATGTCTCCATAAATAAATTATCTACACGATACCTCACCTCAGGGTCTCATATCATTCTAAAGATTCCATTTTAATTGGCTTTAACTTACAACTTGTTCCGGATCTAGAAGTCGTTACTTGAATCCCCACTGGGGAATTTTTTTTTAATTTCTCGACTCTTCAAAACATCCCCTCATCGTCAATAATAATATTGGCGTTACTTCATCACTTTCTTCTTCCTTTTATTACCTTTATTTTATTTTATTTTTTGCAATAAAAAGGTACATAGTTATGCATAATATATGATACAAAGTGTCCTATCAACTTCTTGCACATTATTTTTTAATTATTTAACAATTATCCAAATTTTCATATCTTCTAGTGGTCATTTTTCTTTAGTGACTTACTAATTATTTGTACACTGTATTGAAAACATTTTTTTTAAGAAGAAATATCTTGAACTACGTAATATCATTGTTACCCCAACCTCTCAACATGGCACTTTTAACTCTTGGCCTTGTCCAATCTTATCTTTAGCATTCATTTCTAAACCTTGAGTAATCTCTTTATTTTTAGGACATCATTGTATCCACAACAACTGAATTGGATGCCCCTCTAATCCCTACACCCTTAAGAAGTTGTCAAAAGTATATTTTTTTAATATTAACTCCCATTGTTGATGTTGACCTGCAACCCATTTTGTATACACCCATAATTACTTACCATCTAAAACAATAAAAATTAATTCTATAAAAAAATTTACCCTTGGGACAGTGGACTCTTAGACTTTCAACAAGGTAAGGATTGATTTGTATGGTTACATGGGAAACACTAACGACCTGCCCATTTCAAGCAATGAGCCAAGTGTTACTATATGAAACTAAGTGTCTCATAAATTAATTTTTATATTAATTGTCCAAATTTTAAAAACCATGATATAAAATATAATATAATAAATGCTCGAAATAATCTAAGCCCCATGAACCGAACTAAAATCCCACTGCCATGCAAACAGTCAAGAGAAAAGAATAGTCCAATAACAGAGTCCTCTAACTGTTCCGACTCTACCCGTCCTTCCATGCTCATACTTACGGAGGCAATTTCACATTAGTAATAAAAACACTAAGTCATATAATTACAAGGAACAATTAATATATTCCAAAACATCTAAATTACGTCTTTTAAGGGTGCTGCCCCTCGTCAAGACTCCCACATAGTAATTTTTAAGGGTGCTGCCCCGTGTCGGAACTCCCACATAATAATTTTTAAGGGTGCTGCCCCGTATCGGGACTCCCACATAGTAATTTTTTAAGGGTGCTGCCCCATATCAAGACTCCCACATAGTTTTTATTAAGGGTGTTGCCCCGTGTTGGGACTCCCACATAGTAATTTTTGAGGGTGCTGCTCCCTGTCGGGACTCCCACATAGTAAGGGTGCTGCCCCGTGTCAAGACTCCCACATAGTAATTTTTAAGAGTGCTGCCCCGTGTCGGGACTCTCACATAAGAATATATAACATTTCGAGTAATTATACGGACCTAGTATTGTGATGAAGAACCCACAACTATGACACACGATCCTAAAGCCTTCTCTTTGTTAGTCAAATGTGCAAACAAACTATTTAGAGAATTTTTCGTTTAACATGAACAGAACTCTCATTTATATAGAAGAATATGTGTGGAATTCAACAAGTCACTATATTAAATTTTATTAATATGTGTGAAATTGAAAAAGTCACTACATTAAATTTTATAAAAGGAACGTAATCACTCATAATTATATCTATTTGTGTGATAACAAAAAGTAAAAGATAAGACTATCGAATTAATGCGAATGGGTCCAAATCCCAAAAATTTAACAAATAAAACTTAATTAAAATTATTGTACCAGTACTCTAAAAGTTATAATTGCTAATTTATGATATTTATTTTTAAGAATTAATTTAATTAAATATTATTTATAGTTTGTTATAAGATTTACAAAACCTTAAATAAAATAACCTAATTATTTCTTTCTTGGTTTTACACATGTATTTCTTGATACCGTACTAGTCACATACTTCGAAACGGATGGGGTTCAAATGACCCAAAGAACCACTATCTCTCATCGAGTCTATGAGGACTCATTGTGAGGTTTGACACATGTCTCGTTCTCTCTTTAGTGGTGTGTGACTTGCCGTCCCATTCCGATTTGTAGCACTAATCTTGACTCACATGATTACTATCACTGTGGTTGACTCTCAAGCAAAGCTATAAGTCAAGATGAGCATACACTTATGTCCTTCTATCTAGTCAACATGACTGCTTTGACTAAAGTCCCTGTTTGTGTCGCTCCCAAGACCGGTCTGTCATTAGCTACCTGCACTGTTAGTCCTAAACAATACCACAAAGGTACCTTCTATACTTGGGGTAAAGGCTAAATCCTATGTCTCAAGGTAAGACCCTAATCGTGCGGGCGAAGCACAAGGAAAACACTATCTCGTTGGTTGAACTCCTCTCATTGGTTGAGGTCATACTACATGTCTGACCATCTACATGATATGTATACCTTGGTTATAACTCATACATCTGCTTTAATGCTAACTTAACAATCTGACCACTGTGGCCATCTTATCTAGAGGTCACATTGCCCTATTCTCAGACTCAGTCCATACACATCCATGAAGACTTGTTAACATTGTCTGATGACCCCACCCCTATAAGACTGTCACTAACCCTATCTTGCCATACACATCTGACCCAATGATGCTAGGTCAAAATGATGATATGAAAAATGGCTAGTGAAGTCAATCATGTGCAATCACATCCAAATAATTATAGCGTGCATAACTTTTCCTTTCCCGGATGATGTTACGGTAGATATATCTTGTGCTCAATCTCTGACCCAACTCTTCTCTTAATGTTGTGACATGAAGTCTTTGTGTGAAACTAAGAACATCAAGTAGTTGTCTTCCTGTAGGGTGACATAACTACTTGGTCTTTGCTTTCACTATAACTACTCACTCGGATGGTGGTAGTGCAACACAGTCAGTGGTAGTGCATCACAGTCGATGGTTGGGTAGCTTGGATGGTGATTGTGCAAGTCAAAATTTGGTTGTACTGTCCAGGTTTTGAAGCCTGATCCTGCTCATGTAAGTCGCGAACCCATTACTATCTCTATCATGTTCATCTCCATGTGTATATCTCCAGAGGTAGCTACTATTAACTCGGCTCAGGGTATCTAACCATGTGTGTCTGATCCTATGAGATCCCTCAACTTAGTCCCACATCTAATACCTAGTAGGATAAGATCCTATTTATACATGGGAATGGAATATACATCTTTAACTTGGTTAACTATTTTTAAAGAAATGGCTTACGGCCATTACGTTGCACTTTGGGCCGAGTCATTTCAAATGGTATCTGTAATGACCCGGCCCAAAGTGCAATATAATGGGCCTAAGTCATTTTTGTAAAATGGTTAACCTAACTTAAAGATCTACAGATCATTCTCACTTATAAACATGATCTTCTCCCCGTAGGTATCAGATGTGGGACTAAGTTGAGGGATCTCACAATCCACCCCACCTTAGGAAATTTTGTCCTCGAAATTCCTACCCTTGGCCTATTGCTAACCCCATCCTACAACCTTATTTTAACCCAAGACCGGCAGCCTAGCCAACATCCCTAGTTCAGCCGTCCATCTAACACGTAACCAGGTTACTCTGATACCATTTGTAACGTCCTGGCCCAAAGTGCAATGTAATGGGCCTAAGTCATTTCTTTAAAATGGTTAACTAAAGTTAAAGATATATAGTCCATTCCCACTTATAAACAATATCTTCTCCCAAGTAGGTATTAGATGTGGGACTAAGTTGAGGGATCTCACAATATCAGAGCAACCTGGTTCCGTGTTAGAGGGTGGGCTAGATTAGGGACATTAGCTAAGGCTGCCGGTCATGGAGCAGAGAAGGACGTGTGCTGAGGCTAGCAACAGGCCGAGTGTAGGAATTTCGGGAATGAAATTTCTAGGGTGGGTGGATTGTGAGATCCCTCAATTGAGTTGCGCATCTAATACCTATTTGCATAAGATCCTAGTTATAGTGGGAATGGACTATAGATTTTAACTTGATCAACCACTTTTGATGAAATGACTTAGCCTATTATATTGCACTTTGGGCCGGGTCGTTACAAATAGTATCAAAGCAACCTTGTTCCATGTTAGATTATGGGCTGAACTAGAGACGTTGATTAAGGTTGCGGGTCATGGGCCGAAGAAGGACGTGTGCTAAGGCTAGCAACAAGGCATGTGTAGGAATTTCGGGGACGAAATTTCCTAAGGTGGGTGGATGGTGAGATCCCTCAACTTAGTCCCACATCTAATACATATTGGGATATGATCTTATTTATATGTGGGAATGGACTATAGATCTTTAACTTGGTTAACTAATTTTGATGAAGTGACTTAGCCCCATTACATTGCACTTTAGGTCGGGTCATTAGAGATTTAAAGTGTCTGGATCATGGCACACTAGTCTCCCAGAATGTGAAGTAACTATTCCCATAAGCGCTGATTGGTTCTTATTAGCAATCACTAATCTGGCCTTAACACATCTAGTGAAATTTGGTCAACTATCTAAATTCGTGGTCAAATGTAATCTTACTCATTCTTGATGTATTTTCCTGCCTTTGTCTATTAAAGAGTGGCCAACAATACTGTTGGGACAAACACACACTTGTGTAAGAGAGGGTGCAGTGAAGTGTCCATTAGACTATAGATCCACATCGCTACTCATCCTCTTCTACTGTTATTTCCTAGAAGTGGTCTATCCAAGTCATGTGCCCAAACTCTTATATGTAAGTGTTTCAAGTGCTTAAGTAGATCTGTTAGCATAGTCACATCCTCCATCTACAAGGATCTGTCTAAAGGTCTGTGTTCATCAATGTAGACCTCAGACTATGCCTAATGGATTTGTTTAAGGCACTTAATAGTCCATGATCATGTGTCACGTAACTACGTGAGTTTGTCCATACTCGAAGTTTCCTACTAGGCTCATCCCTTATAACTCCATCTTGCGATGTACACTATGTTCCAAGGAAGGACTGATGTGGTGACATGCAAAGGATGGACATGTGCTGCAATGTCCCCGGTGCTCCAAATACTCCTCGTCACTGTTCATCTCAAATTTCAAAAAATAAATCGAAACAACCTTCTTGGTGTCATGAGAATGGAAGACATTGTTAAATATATGCCAAAATACATAGAAATAAATAAAAGAAAGTAAATAACTGCAATGAGCTCAAGTGTGTGTAGTGTTTATTTTCCTCCAACCAAAGTTGCCTTAAGATTTGCAAGACCTAAATATATTGTATGAAAAACGTCAGTAATGAGTGTTACTATTCCTAAAATAATTACAAACTGGCATATTGGTATTTAATTACTGACAATAACTTATAAAACTTCAGAATTGCCTCACAATTGGCAATAAGTAAACGTACTTAAACAAGTATTGGCTCGCATGCATGGCTAATATTTATATTCATACATACAATGCTTACGCCTTCACATCCTCTATATTACACCCATCACAGTACTCGTCTGCCAAATTGAAATTGACTAGTTAAGTTAGTGCCACAAATTCCAAAAATATGTTGCGTTATGCAGTACCCTCATACACTGTACTACCTCAGGATTTGAAGGAGTACTAGTGTGATCGATACATTTCTCCATACCGCACACTCTCTTATTCATGAAATCCATAAAAATGCTCATGCTTATATAATAAGTTTGGGGAAGAGGCTTGTAGTATATATTTCTGGAGTTTTAGTTCAAAAACCAACATGGGATCCCATCCTTATAGTTTTATTAAACATGTGTAGAAAACATGACTAAATGGCCCGACATCGGACGGATCCGATAAAATGCCGCCGATGTCGTCCTACCTCTAAAACACGATTAAACTTGACACGTAGGGATTCAATTAGTGATCAAGCAAAAGAGAGTCCTACGGACCTATGGTCCAAGCTTGAAGCACATTGATACATCTACGATGAGCTTAGACACTGTAACTTATATCGAAATATATTGTTAAGTAAAATACTGACGTCCCTATATGACGCATGCTCGTTGTGTGTCCTGATATCATCAATACATCCAAATAAATAAAACAGTGCTAGCAAGTGTACAACTAAACACATGGCATGCAAGTCAAGAAAATAAAAAAATAAAACAATAAACAAATAAACAAAGAAATGCACTTATAGATAATTAGATAAATAATAAATACATAAACATAAATAATACTCTAATTATAAAATAATAATATAATTATACTATATAAATACACAACTAAACACGTGTTAGTAAACATATAAATAATTAAATAATTAACTAATTATTCAAAATATAAATAAATAGATAAATAGTTAATATTCATTGATCATGAATAATAATAATATCATAGTTACACAATATAAAAATATATAATTAAATACAAATAAATAACACCATACACGTACCGAATAAATAATATATATATATATATATATACAATTTAGCAATCCTAATATGACTAATATTCATAAGCAAATATAATATTAAGAATAACA